>JBBPBT010000114.1:43642-57900 GCA_037974875.1 Cicer bijugum | reverse complement strand
TGAGGTCATTTTCGTCCTCCATAGGCTAATTCTTATCCAATTAGGGTCTATAACCAATCTTGTGCATCCAATAAGTGTGTTTGTGTCATTGGATTAACATTTAGGTCATTTTCGTCCTCCCTAGGCATATTCTTGTTCAATTAGGGTTTTTAACCAATTTTGTGCATCCAATAGGTGTGTTTGAGTCATTGGATGACAATTTAGGTGATTTTCGTCCTCCATAGGCTAATTCTTGCCAAACTAGTGTTTTTAACCAATCTTGTGCATCCAATAGATGCGTTTCTGTCATTGGATGAACATTTTGGTCATTGTCATCCTCCCTAGTCTTATTCTTGTCCAATTAGACTTTTTAACCAATCTTATGCATCAAATAAGTTCATTTGTGTCATTGGATGAACATTTAGGACATTATCGTCCTCCCTACATCTAATCTTGTCCAATTATGGTTTTTAACTAATCTTGTGCATCCAATAGGTGTGTTCATGTCGTTGGAGGAACATTAAGGTCATTTTTGTCCTCCCTACACTTAATCTTGTCCAATTATTGTTTTTAACTAATATTGTGCATCCAATAGCTGTGTTTGTGTCATTGGATGAATATTTAGGTCATTTTCGTCCTCCCTAGGCTACTTCTTGTGTAATTAGGGTTTTTAAGCAATCTTGTGAATCCAATGAGTTCATTTGCATCATTGGATTGACATTTAGGTCATTTTCGTCCCCCTTGCACTTAACCTTGTCCAATTAGGCTTATTCTTGTATAACTAGGGTTTATAACCAATCTTGTGCATCCAATAGGGGTGTTTGTGTCATTGAATTAACATTTAGGTCATTTTCGTCCTCCCTAGGCAAATTCTTGTCCAATTAGGGTTTTTAACGAATCTTGTGCATCCAATAGGTGTGTTTGTGTCATTGGATGAATATTTAGGTCATTTGCATCCTTCATAGGCTAATTCTTTTCCAATTAGGGGTTTTAACCAATCTTGTGCATCCAATAGATGTGTTTGTGTAATTGGATGAACATTTAGTTTATTGTCGTCCTCCCTAGGGTTATTCTTGTCCGATTAGGCTTTTCAACTAATCTTGTGCATCGAATAAGTTCGTTTATGTCATTAGATTAACATTCAAGTCATTTTCGTCCTCCCAACACTAAATCTTGTCCTATTAGAGTTTTTAAGTAATCTTGTGTATCCGATAGGTGTATTTGTGTCATTGGATGAACATTTATGTCATTTTCGTCCTCCCTAGGCTAATTCTACTCCAAGTACGGTTTTTAACCAATCTTGTGCATCCAATAGGTGTGTTTGTGTCATTGGATGAACATTTAGGTCATTTTCGTCCTCCCTTGGCTTATTCTTGTCCTATTAGGGTTGTTAACCAATCGTGTGCATCCAATAGGTGTGTTTGTGTCATTGGATGAATATTTAGGTCATTTTCGTCCCCCCTAGGCTAATTCTAGTCCAATTAGGGTTTTTAACAAATCTTGTGCATCCAGTTGGTGTGTTTGTTTCATTGGATGAACATTTAGTTTATTGTCGTCCTCCCTAGTCTTATTCTTTTCCAACTAGGCTTTTAAACCAATCTTGTGCAACAAACAAGTTCATTCGTGTTATTGGATGAACATTTAGGCCTGTTTTCGTCCTCCTTACAGTTAATCTTGTCCAATTAGGTTTTTTAACTAAACTTGTGCATCCAATAGGTGTGTTTGTGTTGTTGGATGAACATTTAGGTCATTTTTGTCCTCCCTAGGCATATTCTTGTCCAATTAGGGTTTATAACCAATCCTGTGCATCGAAGAAGTTCTTTTGTGTCATTGGATGAACATTTAGGTCATTTTCGTCCCCCTGACATTTAATCTTGTCCAATTACGGTTTATAACCAATCTTGTGCATCCAATAAGTTCATTTGTGTCATTGGATTAACATTTAGGTCATTTTCGTCCTCCCTAGGCAAATTCTTGTCCAATTAGGGTTTTTAACGAATCTTGTGCGTCCAATAGCTGTGTTTGTGTCATTGGATGAATATTTAGGTCATTTTCGTCCTTCATAGGCTAATTC
This sequence comes from Cicer bijugum, assembly GCA_037974875.1. NCBI lineage: Eukaryota > Viridiplantae > Streptophyta > Magnoliopsida > Fabales > Fabaceae > Cicer > Cicer bijugum. The sequence goes on along the minus strand of JBBPBT010000114.1, from coordinate 55,847 downwards.
TTTCCCAATTAGGGTTTTTAACCAATCTTGTGCATCCAATAGATGCGTTTGTGTCATTGGATGAACATTTTGGTCGTTGTCGTCCTCCCTAGTCTTATTCTTGTCCAACTAGACTTTTAACCAATCTTATGCATCAAATAAGTTCATTTGTGTCAATGGATGAACATTTAGGACATTATCGTCCTCCCTACATCTAATCTTGTCCAATTAGGGTTTTTAACTAATCTTGTGCATCCAATAGGTGTGTTCGTGTCGTTGGATGAACATTAAGGTCGTTTTTGTCCTCCCTACACTTAATCTTGTCCAATTAGGGATTTTAACTAATATTGTGCATCAACTAGCTGTGTTTGTGTCATTGGATGAACATTTAGGTCATTTTCGTCCTCCCTAAGCTTATTCTTGTCCAATTAGGGTTTTTAATCAATCTTGTGCATCCAAAAGGTATGTTTGTATCATTGGATGAATATTTAGGTCATTTTCGTCCTCCCTAGGCTACTTCTTGTGTAATTAGGGTTTTTAAACAATCTTGTAAATCCAATGAGTTCATTTGCATCATTGGATTGACATTTAGGTCATTTTCGTCCCCCTTGCACTTAGCCTTGTACAATTAGGCTTATTCTTGTCTAACTAGGGTTTATAACCAATTTTGTGCATCCAATAGGGGTGTTTGTGTCATTGAATTAACATTTAGGTCATTTACGTCGTCCCTAGGCAAATTCTTGTCCAATTAGGGTTTTTAACGAATCTTGTGCATCCAATAGGTGTGTGTGTGTCATTGGATGAATATTTAGGTCATTTTCGTCCTTCATAGGCTAATTCTTTCCCAATTAGGGTTTTTAACCAATCTTGTGCATCCAATAGATGTGTTTGTGTCATTGGATGAACATTTAGTTCATTGTCGTCCTCCCTAGGCTTATTCTTATTCGATTAGGCTTTTTAACTAATCTTGTGCATCGAATAAGTTCGTTTATGTCATTAGATTAACATTAAGGTCATTTTCGTCCTCCCTACACTAAATCTTGTCCAATTAGAGTTTTTAACTAATCTTGTGCATCCGATAGGTGTGTTTGTGTCATTGGATGAACATTTAGGTCATTTTCGTCCTCCCTAGGCTAATTCTACTCCAAGTACGGTTTTTAACCAATCTTGTGCATCCAATAGGTGTGTTTGTGTCATTGGATGAACATTTAGGTCATTTTCGTCCTCCCTTGGCTTATTCTTGTCCTATTAGGGTTGTTAACCAATCGTGTGCATCCAATAGGTGTGTTTGTGTCATTGGATGAATATTTAGGTCATTTTCGTCCCCCCTAGGCTAATTCTAGTCCAATTAGGGTTTTTAACAAATCTTGTGTATCCAGTTTGTGTGTTTGTGTCATTGGATGAACATTTAGTTTATTGTCGTCGTCCCTAGTCTTATTCTTTTTCAATTAGGCTTTTAAACCAATCTTGTGCAACAAACAAGTTCATTCGTGTCATTGGATGAACATTTAGGCCAGTTTTCGTCCCCCTTACATTTAATCTTGTCCAATTACGGTTTATAACCAATCTTGTGCATCCAATAAGTTCATTTGTGTCATTGGATTAATATTTAGGTCATTTTCGTCCTCCCTAGGCATATTCTTGTTCAATTAGGGTTTTTAAACAATTTTGTGCATCCAATAGGTGTGTTTTTGTCATTTGATGACAATTTAGGTCATTTTCGTCCTCCATAGGCTAATTCTTATCCAATTAGGGTCTGTAACCAATCTTGTGCATCCAATAAGTGTGTTTGTGTCATTGGATTAACATTTAGGTCATTTTCGTCCTCCCTAGGCATATTCTTGTTCAATTAGGGTTTTTAACCAATTTTGTGCATCCAATACGTGTGTTTGTGTCATTGGATGACAATTTAGGTCATTTTCGTCCTCCATAGGCTAATTCTTGCCAAACTAGTGTTTTTAACCAATCTTGTGCATCCAATAGATGCGTTTGTGTCATTGGATGAACATTTTGGTCATTGTCATCCTCCCTAGTCTTATTCTTGTCCAATTAGACTTTTTAACAAATCTTATGCATCAAATAAGTTCATTTGTGTCATTGGATGAACATTTAGGACATTATCGTCCTCCCTACATCTAATCTTGTCCAATTAGGGTTTTTAACTAATCTTGTGCATCCAATAGGTGTGTTCGTGTCGTTGGAGGAACATTAAGGTCATTTTTGTCCTCCCTACACTTAATCTTGTCCAATTAGGGATTTTAACTAATATTGTGCATCCAATTGCTGTGTTTGTGTCATTGGATGAACATTTAGGTCATTTTCGTCCTCCCTAAGCTTATTCTTGTCCAATTAGGGTTTTTAATCAATCTTGTGCATCCAAAAGGTGTGTTTGTGTCATTGGATGAATATTTAGGTCATTTTCGTCCTCCCTAGGCTACTTCTTGTGTAATTAGGGTTTTTAAGCAATCTTGTGAATCCAATGAGTTCATTTGCCTCATTGGATTGACATTTAGGTCATTTTCGTCCTCCTTGCACTTAACCTTGTCCAATTAGGCTTATTCTTGCCCAACTAGGGTTTATAACCAATCTTGTGCATCCAATAGGGGTGTTTGTGTCATTGAATTAACATTTAGGTCATTTTCGTCCTCCATAGGCAAATTCTTGTCCAATTAGGGTTTTTAACGATTCTTGTGCATCCAATAGGTGTGTTTGTGTCATTGGATGAATATTTAGGTCATTTGCGTCCTTCATAGGCTAATTCTTTCCCAATTAGGGTTTTTAACCAATCTTGTGCATCCAATAGATGTGTTTGTGTCATTGGATGAACATTTAGTTTATTGTCGTCCTCCCTAGGCTTATTCTTGTCCGATTAGGCTTTTTAACTAATCTTGTGCATCGAATAAGTTCGTTTATGTCATTAGATTAACATTCAGGTCTTTTTCGTCCTCCCTACACTAAATCTTGTCCAATTAGAGTTTTTAAGTAATCTTGTGCATCCGATAGGTGTGTTTGTGTCATTGGTTGAACATTTAGGTCATTTTCGTCCTCCCTAGGCTAATTCTTGTCCAACTAGGGTTTATAACCAATCTTGTGCATCCAATAGGGGTGTTTGTGTCATTGAATTAACATTTAGGTCATTTTCGTCCTTCCTAGGCAAATTCTTGTCCAATTAGGGTTTTTAACGAATCTGGTGCATCCAATAGGTGTGTTTGTGTCATTGGATGAATATTTAGGTCATTTGCGTCCTTCATAGGCTAATTCTTTCCCAATTAGGGTTTTTAACCAATCTTGTGCATCCAATAGATGTGTTTGTGTCATTGGATGAACATTTAGTTTATTATCGTCCTCCCTAGGCTTATTCTTGTCCGATTAGGCTTTTTAACTAAACTTGTGCATCGAATAAGTTCGTTTATGTCATTAGATTAACATTCAGGTCTTTTTCGTCCTCCCTACACTAAATCTTGTCCAATTAGAGTTTTTAAGTAATCTTGTGCATCCGATAGGTGTGTTTGTTTCATTGGTTGAACATTTAGGTTATTTTCGTCCTCCCTAGGCTAATTCTTGTCCAACTAGGGTTTATAACCAATCTTGTGCATCTAATAGGGGTGTTTGTGTCATTGAATTAACATTTAGGTCATTTTCGTCCTCCCTAGGCAAATTCTTGTCCAATTAGGGTTTTTAACGAATCTTGTGCATCCAATAGGTGTGTTTGTGTCATTGGATGAATATTTAGGTCATTTGCGTCCTTCATAGGCTAATTCTTTCCCAATTAGGGTTTTTAACCAATCTTGTGCATCCAATAGATGTGTTTGTGTCATTGGATGAACATTTAGTTTATTGTCGTCCTCCCTAGGCTTATTCTTGTCCGATTAGGCTTTTTAAGTAATCTTGTGCATCGAATAAGTTCGTTTATGTCATTAGATTAACATTCAGGTCATTTTCGTCCTCCCTACACTAAATCTTGTCCTATTAGAGTTTTTAAGTAATCTTGTGCATCCGATAGGTGTGTTTGTGTCATTGGATGAACATTTATGTCATTTTCGTCCTCCCTAGGCTAATTCTACTCCAAGTACGGTTTTTAACCAATCTTGTGCATCCAATAGGTGTGTTTGTGTCATTGGATGAACATTTAGGTCATTTAAGTCCTCCCTTGGCTTATTCTTGTCCTATTAATGTTGTTAACCAATCGTGTGCATCCAATAGGTGTGTTTGTGTCATTGGATGAATATTTAGGTTATTTTCGTCCCCCCTAGGCTAATTCTAGTCCAATTAGGGTTTTTAACAAATCTTGTGCATCCAGTTGGTGTGTTTGTGTCATTGGATGAACATTTAGTTTATTGTCGTCCTCCCTAGTCTTATTCTTTTCCATCTAGGCTTTTAAACCAATCTTGTGCAACAAACAAGTTCAGTCGTGTCATTGGAGGAACATTTAGGCCAGTTTTCGTCCTCCTTACAGTTAATCTTGTCCAATAAGGTTTTTTAACTAAACTTGTGCATCCAATAGGTGTGTTTGTGTCGTTGGATAAACATTTAGGTCATTTTCGACCTTCCTACACTCATTCTATTCCAAGTAGGTTTTTTAACCAATCTTGTGCATCCAATAGGTGTGTTTGTGTCACTGGATGAACATTTAGGTCATTTTTGTCCTCCCTAGGCTTATTCTTGTCCAATTAGGGTTTATAACCAATCCTGTGCATCGAAGAAGTTCTTTTGTGTCATTGGATGAACATTAAGGTCATTTTCGTCCCCCTTACATTTAATCTTGTCCAATTACGGTTTATAACCAATCTTGTGCATCCAACAAGTTCATTTGTGTCATTGGATTAACATTTAGGTCATTTTCGTCCTCCCTAGGCATATTCTTGTTCAATTAGGGTTTTTAACCAATATTGTGCATCCAATAGGTGTGTTTTTGTCATTGGATGACAATTTAGGTCATTTTGGTCCTCCCTAAGCTTATTCTTGTCCAATTAGGGTTTTTAATCAATCTTGTGCATCCAAAAGGTGTGTTTGTGTCATTGGATGAATATTTAGGTCATTTTCGTCCTCCCTAGGCTACTTCTTGTTAATTAGGGTTTTTAAGCAATCTTGTGAATCCAATGAGTTCATTTGCATCATTGGATTGACATTTAGGTCATTTTCGTCCCCCTTGCACTTAACCTTGTCCAATTAGGCTTATTCTTGTCCAACTATGGTTTATAACCAATCTTGTGCATCCAATAGGGGTGTTTGTGTCATTGAATTAACATTTAGGTCATTTTCGTCCTCCCTAGGCAAATTCTTGTCCAATTAGGGTTTTTAAGGAATCTTGTGCATCCAATAGGTGTGTTTGTGTCATTGGATGAATATTTAGGTCATTTGCGTCCTTCATAGGCTAATTCTTTCCCAATTAGGGTTTTTAACCAATCTTGTGCATCCAATAGATGTGTTTGTGTCATTGGATGAACATTTAGTTTATTGTCGTCCTCCCTAGGCTTATTCTTGTCCGATTAGGCTTTTTAACTAATCTTGTGCATCGAATAAGTTCGTTTATGTCATTAGATTAACATTCAGGTCATTTTCGTCCTCCCTACACTAAATATTGTCCAATTAGAGTTTTTAAGTAATCTTGTGCATCCGATAGGTGTGTTTGTGTCATTGGTTGAACATTTAGGTCATTTTCGTCCTCCCTAGGCTAATTCTTGTCCAACTAGGGTTTATAACCAATCTTGTGCATCCAATAGGGGTGTTTGTGTCATTGAATTAACATTTAGGTCATTTTCGTCCTCCCTAGGCAAATTCTTGTCCAATTAGGGTTTTTAACGAATCTTGTGCATCCAATAGGTGTGTTTGTGTCATTGGATGAATATTTAGGTCATTTGCGTCCTTAATAGGCTAATTCTTTCCCAATTAGGGTTTTTAACCAATCTTGTGCATCCAATAGATGTGTTTGTGTCATTGGATGAACATTTAGTTTATTATCGTCCTCCCTAGGCTTATTCTTGTCCGATTAGGCTTTTTAACTAAACTTGTGCATCGAATAAGTTCGTTTATGTCATTAGATTAACATTCAGGTCTTTTTCGTCCTCCCTACACTAAATCTTGTCCAATTAGAGTTTTTAAGTAATCTTGTGCATCCGATAGGTGTGTTTGTGTCATTGGATGAACATTTAGGTCATTTTCGTCCTCCCTAGGCTAATTCTACTCCAAGTACGGTTTTTAACCAATCTTGTGCATCCAATAGGTGTGTTTGTGTCATTGGATGAACATTTAGGTCATTTTCGTCCTCCCTTGGCTTATTCTTTTCCTATTAGGGTTGTTAACCAATCGTCTGCATCCAATAGGTGTGTTTGTGTCATTGGATGAATATTTAGGTCATTTTCGTCCCCTCTAGGCTAATTCTAGTCCAATTAGGGTTTTTAACAAATCTTGTGCATCCAGTTGGTGTGTTTGTGTCATTGGATGAACATTTAGTTTATTGTCGTCCTCCCTAGTCTTATTCTTTTCCAACTAGGCTTTTAAACCAATCTTGTGCAACAAACTAGTTCATTTGTGTCATTGGATGAACATTTAGGCCAGCTTTCGTCCTCCCTACAGTTAATCTTGTCCAATTAGGTTTTTTAACTAAACTTGTGCATCCAATAGGTGTGTTTGTGTCGTTGGATTAACATTTAGGTCATTTTCGACCTTCCTACGCTAATTCTATTCCAAGTAGGTTTTTTAACCAATCTTGTGCATCCAATAGGTGTGTTTGTGTCACTGGATGAACATTTAGGTCATTTTTGTCCTCCCTAGGCTTATTCTTGTCCAATTAGGGTTTATAACCAATCATGTGCATCGAAGAAGTTCTTTTGTGTCATTGGATGAACATTTAGGTCATTTTTGTCCCCCTTACATTTAATCTTGTCCAATTACGGTTTATAACCAGTCTTGTGCATCCAATAAGTTCATTTGTGTCATTGGATTAACATTTAGGTCATTTTCGTCCTCCTTAGGCATATTCTTGTTCAATTATGGTTTTTAACCAATATTGTGCATCCAATAGGTGTGTTTTTGTCATTGGATGACAATTTAGGTCATTTTCGTCCTCCCTAAGCTTATTCTTGTCCAATTAGGGTTTTTAATCAATCTTGTGCATCCAAAAGGTGTGTTTGTGTCATTGGATGAATATTTAGGTCATTTTCGTCCTCCCTAGGCTACTTCTTGTGTAATTAGGGTTTTTAAGCAATCTTGTGAATTCAATGAGTTCATTTGCATCATTGGATTGACATTTAGGTCATTCTCGTCCCCCTTGCACTTAACCTTGTCCAATTAGGCTAATTCTTGTCCAACTAGGGTTTATAACCAATCTTGTGCATCCAATAGGGGTGTTTGTGTCATTGAATTAACATTTAGGTCATTTTCGTCCTCCCTAGGCAAATTCTTGTCCAATTAGGGTTTTTAACGAATCTTGTGCATCCAATAGGTGTGTTTGTGTCATTGGATGAATATTTAGGTCATTTGCGTCCTTCATAGGCTAATTCTTTCCCAATTAGGGTTTTTAACCAATCTTGTGCATCCAATAGATGTGTTTGTGTCATTGGATGAACATTTAGTTTATTGTCGTCCTCCCTAGGCTTATTCTTGTCCGATTAGGCTTTTTAAGTAATCTTGTGCATCGAATAAGTTCGTTTATGTCATTAGATTAACATTCAGGTCATTTTCGTCCTCCCTACACTAAATCTTGTCCTATTAGAGTTTTTAAGTAATCTTGTGCATCCGATAGGTGTGTTTGTGTCATAGGATGAACATTTATGTCATTTTCGTCCTCCCTAGGCTAATTCTACTCCAAGTACGGTTTTTAACCAATCTTGTGCATCCAATAGGTGTGTTTGTGTCATTGGATGAACATTTAGGTCATTTAAGTCCTCCCTTGGCTTATTCTTGTCCTATTAATGTTGTTAACCAATCGTGTGCATCCAATAGGTGTGTTTGTGTCATTGGATGAATATTTAGGTCATTTTCGTCCCCCCTAGGCTAATTCTAGTCCAATTAGGGTTTTTAACAAATCTTGTGCATCCAGTTGGTGTGTTTGTGTCATTGGATGACCATTTAGTTTATTGTCGTCTTCCCTAGTCTTATTCTTTTCCATCTAGGCTTTTAAACCAATCTTGTGCAACAAACAAGTTCATTCGTGTCATTGGATGAACATTTAGGCCAGTTTTCGTCCTCCTTACAGTTAATCTTGTCCAATATGGTTTTTTAACTAAACTTGTGCATCCAATAGGTGTGTTTGTGTCGTTGGATAAACATTTAGGTCATTTTCGACCTTCCTATGCTAATTCTATTCCAAGTAGCTTTTTTAACCAATCTTGTGCATCCAATAGGTGTGTTTGTGTCACTGGATGAACATTTAGGTCATTTTTGTCCTCCCTAGGTTATTCTTGTCCAATTAGGGTTTATAACCAATCCTGTGCATCGAAGAAGTTCTTTTGTGTCATTGGATGAACATTTAGGTCATTTTCGTCCCCCTTACATTTAATCTTGTCCAATTACGGTTTATAACCAATCTTGTGCATCCAATAAGTTCATTTGTGTCATTGGATTAACATTTAGGTCATTTTCGTCCTCCCTAGGCATATTCTTGTTCAATTAGGGTTTTTAACCAATATTGTGCATCCAATAGGTGTGTTTTTGTCATTGGATGACAATTTAGGTCATTTTCGTCCTCCCTAGGCTACTTCTTGTGTAATTAGGGTTTTTAAGCAATCTTGTGAATCCAATGAGTTCATTTGCATCATTGGATTGACATTTAGGTCATTTTCGTCCTCCCTAGGCTAATACTACTCCAAGTACGGTTTTTAACCAATCTTGTGCATCCAATAGGTGTGTTTGTGTCATTGGATGAACATTTAGGTCATTTTCGTCCTCCCTTGGCTTATTCTTGTCCAATTAGGGTTTTTAACGAATCTTGTGCATCCAATAGGTGTGTTTGTGTCATTGGATGAATATTTAGGTCATTTGCGTCCTTCATAGGCTAATTCTTTCCCAATTAGGGTTTTTAACCAATCTTGTGCATCCAATAGATGTGTTTGTGTCATTGGATGAACATTTAGTTTATTGTCGTCCTCCCTAGGCTTATTCTTGTCCGATTAGGCTTTTTAAGTAATCTTGTGCATCGAATAAGTTCGTTTATGTCATTAGATTAACATTCAGGTCATTTTCGTCCTCCCTACACTAAATCTTGTCCTATTAGAGTTTTTAAGTAATCTTGTGCATCCGATAGGTGTGTTTGTGTCATAGGATGAACATTTATGTCATTTTCGTCCTCCCTAGGCTAATTCTACTCCAAGTACGGTTTTTAACCAATCTTGTGCATCCAATAGGTGTGTTTGTGTCATTGGATGAACATTTAGGTCATTTAAGTCCTCCCTTGGCTTATTCTTGTCCTATTAATGTTGTTAACCAATCGTGTGCATCCAATAGGTGTGTTTGTGTCATTGGATGAATATTTAGGTTATTTTCGTCCCCCCTAGGCTAATTCTAGTCCAATTAGGGTTTTTAACAAATCTTGTGCATCCAGTTGGTGTGTTTGTGTCATTGGATGAACATTTAGTTTATTGTCGTCCTCCCTAGTCTTATTCTTTTCCATCTAGGCTTTTAAACCAATCTTGTGCAACAAACAAGTTCAGTCGTGTCATTGGAGGAACATTTAGGCCAGTTTTCGTCCTCCTTACAGTTAATCTTGTCCAATAAGGTTTTTTAACTAAACTTGTGCATCCAATAGGTGTGTTTGTGTCGTTGGATAAACATTTAGGTCATTTTCGACCTTCCTACACTCATTCTATTCCAAGTAGGTTTTTTAACCAATCTTGTGCATCCAATAGGTGTGTTTGTGTCACTGGATGAACATTTAGGTCATTTTTGTCCTCCCTAGGCTTATTCTTGTCCAATTAGGGTTTATAACCAATCCTGTGCATCGAAGAAGTTCTTTTGTGTCATTGGATGAACATTTAGGTCATTTTCGTCCCCCTTACATTTAATCTTGTCCAATTACGGTTTATAACCAATCTTGTGCATCCAATAAGTTCATTTGTGTCATTGGATTAACATTTAGGTCATTTTCGTCCTCCCTTGGCATATTCTTGTTCAATTAGGGTTTTTAACCAATATTGTGCATCCAATAGGTGTGTTTTTGTCATTGGATGACAATTTAGGTCATTTTCGTCCTCCCTAAGCTTATTCTTGTCCAATTAGGGTTTTTAATCAATCTTGTGCATCCAAAAGGTGTGTTTGTGTCATTGGATGAATATTTAGGTCATTTTCGTCCTCCCTAGGCTACTTCTTGTTAATTAGGGTTTTTAAGCAATCTTGTGAATCCAATGAGTTCATTTGCATCATTGGATTGACATTTAGGTCATTTTCGTCCCCCTTGCACTTAACCTTGTCCAATTAGGCTTATTCTTGTCCAACTATGGTTTATAACCAATCTTGTGCATCCAATAGGGGTGTTTGTGTCATTGAATTAACATTTAGGTCATTTTCGTCCTCCCTAGGCAAATTCTTGTCCAATTAGGGTTTTTAAGGAATCTTGTGCATCCAATAGGTGTGTTTGTGTCATTGGATGAATATTTAGGTCATTTGCGTCCTTCATAGGCTAATTCTTTCCCAATTAGGGTTTTTAACCAATCTTGTGCATCCAATAGATGTGTTTGTGTCATTGGATGAACATTTAGTTTATTGTCGTCCTCCCTAGGCTTATTCTTGTCCGATTAGGCTTTTTAACTAATCTTGTGCATCGAATAAGTTCGTTTATGTCATTAGATTAACATTCAGGTCATTTTCGTCCTCCCTACACTAAATATTGTCCAATTAGAGTTTTTAAGTAATCTTGTGCATCCGATAGGTGTGTTTGTGTCATTGGTTGAACATTTAGGTCATTTTCGTCCTCCCTAGGCTAATTCTTGTCCAACTAGGGTTTATAACCAATCTTGTGCATCCAATAGGGGTGTTTGTGTCATTGAATTAACATTTAGGTCATTTTCGTCCTCCCTAGGCAAATTCTTGTCCAATTAGGGTTTTTAACGAATCTTGTGCATCCAATAGGTGTGTTTGTGTCATTGGATGAATATTTAGGTCATTTGCGTCCTTCATAGGCTAATTCTTTCCCAATTAGGGTTTTTAACCAATCTTGTGCATCCAATAGATGTGTTTGTGTCATTGGATGAACATTTAGTTTATTGTCGTCCTCCCTAGGCTTATTCTTGTCCGATTAGGCTTTTTAACTAATCTTGTGCATCGAATAAGTTCGTTTATGTCATTAGATTAACATTCAGGTCTTTTTCGTCCTCCCTACACTAAATCTTGTCCAATTAGAGTTTTTAAGTAATCTTGTGCATCCGATAGGTGTGTTTGTGTCATTGGTTGAACATTTAGGTCATTTTCGTCCTCCCTAGGCTAATTCTTGTCCAACTAGGGTTTATAACCAATCTTGTGCATCCAATAGGGGTGTTTGTGTCATTGAATTAACATTTAGGTCATTTTCGTCCTTCCTAGGCAAATTCTTGTCCAATTAGGGTTTTTAACGAATCTTGTGCATCCAATAGGTGTGTTTGTGTCATTGGATGAATATTTAGGTCATTTGCGTCCTTCATAGGCTAATTCTTTCCCAATTAGGGTTTTTAACCAATCTTGTGCATCCAATAGATGTGTTTGTGTCATTGGATGAACATTTAGTTTATTATCGTCCTCCCTAGGCTTATTCTTGTCCGATTAGGCTTTTTAACTAAACTTGTGCATCGAATAAGTTCGTTTATGTCATTAGATTAACATTCAGGTCTTTTTCGTCCTCCCTACACTAAATCTTGTCCAATTAGAGTTTTTAAGTAATCTTGTGCATCCGATAGGTGTGTTTGTGTCATTGGTTGAACATTTAGGTCATTTTCGTCCTCCCTAGGCTAATTTTCTCCAACTAGGGTTTATAACCAATCTTGTGCATCCAATAGGGGTGTTTGTGTCATTGAATTAACATTTAGGTCATTTTCGTCCTCCCTAGGCAAATTCTTGTCCAATTAGGGTTTTTAACGAATCTTGTGCATCCAATAGGTGTGTTTGTGTCATTGGATGAATATTTAGGTCATTTGCGTCCTTCATAGGCTAATTCTTTCCCAATTAGGGTTTTTAACCAATCTTGTGCATCCAATAGATGTGTTTGTGTCATTGGATGAACATTTAGTTTATTGTCGTCCTCCCTAGGCTTATTCTTGTC
>JBBPBT010000114.1:0-43632 GCA_037974875.1 Cicer bijugum | reverse complement strand
TTATTCTTGTCCAATTAGGGTTTATAACCAATCCTGTGCATCGAAGAAGTTCTTTTGTGTCATTGGATGAACATTTAGGTCATTTTCGTCCCCCTTACATTTAATCTTGTCCAATTACGGTTTATAACCAATCTTGTGCATCCAATAAGTTCATTTGTGTCATTGGATTAACATTTAGGTCATTTTCGTCCTCCCTAGGCATATTCTTGTTCAATTAGGGTTTTTAACCAATATTGTGCATCCAATAGGTGTGTTTTTGTCATTGGATGACAATTTAGGTCATTTTCGTCCTCCCTAGGCTACTTCTTGTGTAATTAGGGTTTTTAAGCAATCTTGTGAATCCAATGAGTTCATTTGCATCATTGGATTGACATTTAGGTCATTTTCGTCCTCCCTAGGCTAATACTACTCCAAGTACGGTTTTTAACCAATCTTGTGCATCCAATAGGTGTGTTTGTGTCATTGGATGAACATTTAGGTCATTTTCGTCCTCCCTTGGCTTATTCTTGTCCTATTAATGTTAACCAATCGTGTGCATCCAATAGGTGTGTTTGTGTCATTGGATGAATATTTAGGTTATTTTCGTCCCCCCAAGGCTAATTCTAGTCCAATTAGGGTTTTTAACAAATCTTGTGCATCCAGTTGGTGTGTTTGTGTCATTGGATGAACATATAGTTTATTGTCGTCCTCCCTAGTCTTATTCTTTTCCAACTAGGCTTTTAAACCAATCTTGTGCAACCAACAAGTTCATTTGTGTCATTGGATGAACATTTAGGCCAGTTTTCGTCCTCCTTACAGTTAATCTTGTCCAATTAGGTTTTTTAACTAAACTTGTGCATCCAATAGGTGTGTTTGTGTCGTTGGATGAACATTTAGGTCATTTTCGTCCTTCCTACGCTAATTCTATTCCAAGTAGGTTTTTTAACCAATCTTGTGCATCCAATAGGTGTGTTTGTGTCACTGGATGAACATTTAGGTCATTTTTGTCCTCCCTAGGCTTATTCTTGTCCAATTAGGGTTTATAACCAATCCTGTGCATCAAAGAAGTTCTTTTGTGTCATTGGATGAACATTTAGGTCATTTTCGTCCCCCTTACATTTAATCTTGTCCATTTACGGTTTATAACCAATCTTGTGCATCCAATAAGTTCATTTGTGTCATTGGATTAACATTTAGGTCATTTTCGTCCTCCCTAGGCATATTCTTGTTCAATTAGGGTTTTTAACCAATTTTGTGCATCCAATAGGTGTGTTTTTTTCATTGGATGACAATTTAGGTCATTTTCGTCCTCCATAGGCTAATTCTTATCCAATTAGGGTCTGTAACCAATCTTGTGCATCCAATAAGTGTGTTTGTGTCATTGGATTAACATTTAGGTCATTTTCGTCCTCCCTAGGCATATTATTGTTCAATTAGGGTTTTTAACCAATTTTGTGCATCCAATAGCTGTGTTTGTGTCATTGGATGACAATTTAGGTCATTTTCGTCCTTTATAAGCTAATTCTTGCCAAACTAGGGTTTTTAACCAATCTTGTGCATCCAATAGATGTGTTTGTGTCATTGGATGAACATTTTGGTCGTTGTCGTCCTCCCTAGTCTTATTCTTGTCCAATTAGACTTTTTAACCAATCTTATACATCAAATAAGTTCATTTGTGTCAATGGATGAACATTTAGGACATTATCGTCCTCCCTACATCTAACCTTGTCCAATTAGGGTTTTTAACTAATCTTGTGCATCCAATAGGTGTGTTCGTGTCGTTGGATGAACTTTAAGGTCATTTTTGTCCTCCCTACACTTAATCTTGTCCAATTAGGGTTTTTAACTAATATTGTGCATCCAATAGCTGTGTTTGTGTCATTGGATGAACATTTAGGTCATTTTCGTACTCCCTAAGCTTATTCTTGTCCAATTAGGGTTTTTAATCAATCTTGTGCATCCAAAAGGTGTGTTTGGATGAATATTTAGGTCATTTTCGTCCTCCCTAGGCTACTTCTTGTGTAATTAGGGTTTTTAAGCAATCTTGTGAATCCAATGAGTTCATTTGCGTCATTGGATTGACATTTAGGTCATTTTCGTCCCCCTTGCACTTAACCTTGTCCAATTAGGCTTATTCTTGTCCAACTAGGGTTTATAACCAATCTTGTGCATCCAATAGGGGTGTTTGTGTCATTGAATTAACATTTAGGTCATTTTCGTCCTCCCTAGGCAAATTCTTGTCCAATTAGGGTTTTTAACGAATCTTGTGCGTCCAATAGGTGTGTTTGTGTCATCGGATGAATATTTAGGTCATTTTTGTCCTTCATAGGCTAATTCTTTCCCAATTAGGGTTTTTAACCAATCTTGTGCATCCAATAGATGTGTTTGTGTCATTGGGTGAACATTTAGTTAATTGTCGTCCTCCCTAGGCTTATTCTTGTCCGATTTGGCTTTTTAACTAATCTTGTGCATCGAATAAGTTCGTTTATGTCATTAGATTAACATTCAGGTCATTTTCGTCCTCCCTACACTAAATCTTGTCCAATTAGAGTTTTTAACTAATCTTGTGCATCCGATAGGTGTGTTTGTGTCATTGGATGAACATTTAGGTCATTTTCGTCCTCCCTAAGCTAATTCTACTCCAAGTACGATTTTTAACCAATCTTGGGCATCCAATAGGTGTGTTTGTGTCATTGGATGAACATTTAGGTCATTTTCGTCCTCCCTTGGCTTTTTCTTGTCCTATTAGGGTTGTTAACCAATCGTGTGCATCCAATAGGTGTGTTTGTGTCATTGGATGAATATTTAGGTCATTTTCGTCCCCCCTAGGCTAATTGTAGTCGAATTAGGGTTTTTAACAAATCTTGTGCATCCAGTTGGTGTGTTTGTGTCATTGGATGAACATTTAGGTCATTTTCGTCCTTCCTAGGCTAATTCTATTCCAATTAGGTTTTTTAACCAATCTTGTGCATCCAATAGCTGTGTTTGTGTCATTGGATGAACATTTAGGTCAGTTTCATCCCCCTTGCACTTAACCTTGTCCAATTAGGCTTATTCTTGTCCAACTAGGGTTTATAACCAATGTTGTGCATCCAATAAGTTAATTTGTGTCATTGGATGAACATTTAGGTCATTTTCGTCCTCCCTAGGCTAATTCTTGTCCAATTAGCATTTTATACGAATCTTGTGCATCCAATAGGTGTGTTTTTGTCATTGGATGACAATTTAAGTCATTTTCGTCCTCCATAGGCTAACTCTTGTTCAATTAGGGTCTATAACCTATCTTGTGCCTCCAATAAGTGTGTTTGTGTCATTGGATTAACATTTAGGTTATTTTCGTCATCCTTAGGCATATTCTTGTTCAATTAGAGTTTTTAACCAATTTTGTGCATCCAATAGGTGTGTTTGTGTCATTGGATGACAATTTATGTCATTTTTGTCCTTCATAGGCTAATTCTTGCCTAACTAAGGTTTTAAAACCATCTTGTGCATCCAATAGATGCGTTTGTGTCATTGGATGAACATTTTGGTCATTGCCGTCCTCCCTAGTCTTTTTAACCAATCTTATGCATCAAATAAGTTCATCTGTGTCATTGGATGAACATTTAGGACATTATCGTCTTCCCTACATCTAGTCTTGTCCAATTATGGTTTTTAACTAATCTTGTGCATCCAATAGGTGTGTTCGTGTCGTTGGATGAACATTAAGGTCATTTTTGTCCTCCCTACACTTAATCTTGTCCAATTAGGGTTTTTAACTAATATTGTACATCCAAAAGGTGTGTTTGTGTCATTGGATGAATATTTAGGTCATTTTCGTCCTCCCTAAGCTACTTCTTGTGTAATTAGGGTTTTTAAGCAATCTTGTGAATCCAATGAGTTCATTTGCGTCGTTGGATTGACATTTAGGTCATTTTCGTCCCCCTTGCACTTAACCTTGTCCAATTAGGCTTATTCTTGTCCAACTAGGGTTTATAACCAATCTTGTGCATCCAATAGGGGTGTTTGTGTCGTTGGATTAACATTTAGGTCATTTTCGTCCTCCCTAGGCAAATTCTTGTCCAATTAGGGTTTTTAACGAATCTTGTGCATCCAATAGGTGTGTTTGTGTCATTGGATGAACATTTTGGTCATTTTCGTCCTCCCTGCACTTAATCTTGTCCAATTAGGGGTTTTAACTAATCTTGGGCATCCAATAGGTGTTTTTGTGTCATTGGATGAACATTTAGGTCATTTTAATCCCCCTTGCACTTAACCTTGTCCAATTAGGCTTATTCTTGTCCATCTAGGGTTTATAACCAATCTTGTGCATCCAATAAGTTCATTTGTGTCATTGGATTAACATTTAGAACATTTTCGTCCTTCGTAGGCTAATTCTTTCCCAATTAGGGATTTTAACCAATCTTGTGCATTCAATAGATGTGTTTGTGTCATTGGATGAACATTTAGTTCATTGTCGTCCACCCTAGGCTTATTCTTGTCCAATTTGGGTTGTTAACTAATCTTGTGCATCGAATAAGTTCGTTTATGTCATTAGATTAACATGCAGGTCATTTTCTTCCTCCCTACACAAAATCTTGTCCAATTAGAGTTTTTAACTAATCTTGTGCATCCGATAGGTGTGTTTGTGTCATTGGATGAACATTTAGGTCTTTTTCGTCCTCCCTAGGCTAATTCTAGTCCAAGTACGGTTTTTAACCAATCTTGTGCATCCAATAGGTGAATTTGTGTCGTTGGATGAACATTTAGGTCATTTTCGTCCTTCCTACGCTAATTCTATTCCAAGTAGGTTTTTTAACCAATCTTGTGCATCCAATAAGTGTGTTTCTGTCACTGGATTAACATTTAGGTCATTTTTGTCCTCCCTAGGCTTATTCGTGTCCAATTAGGGTTTATAACCAATCCTGTTCATCGAAGAAGTTCTTTTGTGTCATTGGATGAACATTTAGGTCATTTTCGTCCCCCTTACATTTAATCTTGTCCAATTACGGTTTATAACCAATCTTGTGCATCCAATAAGTTCATTTGTGTCATTGGATTAACATTTAGGTCATTTTGGTCCTCCCTAGGCATATTCTTGTTCAATTAGGGTTTTTAACCAGTTTTGTGTATCCAATAGGTGTGTTTTTGTCATTGGATGACAATTTAGGTCATTTTCGTCCTCCATATGCTAATTCTTATCCAATTAGGGTCTGTAACCAATCTTGTGCATCCAATAAGTGTGTTTGTGTCATTGGATTAACATTTAGGTCATTTTCGTCCTCCCTAGGCATATTCTTGTTCAATTAGGGTTTTTAACCAATTTTTGTCCCTCCTAGGCTAATTCTAGTCCAATTAGGGTTTTTAACAAATCTTGTGTATCCAGTTTGTGTGTTTGTGTCATTGGATGAACATTTAGTTTACTGTCGTCGTCCCTAGTCTTATTCTTTTCCAATTAGGCTTTTAAACCAATCTTGTGCAACAAACAAGTTCATTCGTGTCATTGGATGAACATTTAGGCCAGTTTTCGTCCCCCTTACATTTAATCTTGTCCAATTACGGTTTATAACCAATCTTGTGCATCCAATAAGTTCATTTGTGTCATTGGATTAACATTTAGGTCATTTTCGTCCTCCCTAGGCATATTCTTGTTCAATTAGGGTTTTTAACCAATTTTGTGCGTCCAATAGCTGTGGTTGTGTCATTGGATGACAATTTAGGTCATTTTCGTCCTTTATAAGCTAATTCTTGCCAAACTAGGGTTTTTAACCAATCTTGTGCATCCAATAGATGCGTTTGTGTCATTGGATGAACATTTTGGTCGTTGTCGTCCTCCCTAGTCTTATTCTTGTCCAATTAGACTTTTTAACCAATCTTATGCATCAAATAAGTTCATTTGTGTCAATGGATGAACATTTAGGACATTATCGTCCTCCCTACATCTAATCTTGTCCAATTAGGGTTTTTAACTAATCTTGTGCATCCAATATGTGTGTTCGTGTCGTTGGATGAACATTAAGGTCATTTTTGTCCTCCCTACACTTAATCTTGTCCAATTAGGGTTTTTAACTAATATTGTGCATCCAATAGCTGTGTTTGTGTCATTGGATGAACATTTAGGTCATTTTCGTCCTCCCTAAGCTTATTCTTGTCCAATTAGGGTTTTTAATCAATCTTGTGCATCCAAAAGGTGTGTTTGTGTCATTGGATGAATATTTAGGTCATTTTCGTCCTCCCTAGGCTACTTCTTGTGTAATTACGGTTTTTAAGCAATCTTGTGAATTTAATGAGTTCATTTGCGTCATTGGATTGACATTTAGGTCATTTTCGTCCCCCTTGCACCTAACCTTGTCCAATTAGGCTTATTCTTGTCCAACTAGGGTTTATAACCAATCTTGTGCATCCAATAAGGGTGTTTGTGTCATTGGATGAACATTTTGTTCATTTTCGTCCTCCCTAGGCAAATTCTTGTCCAATTAGGGTTTTTAACGAATCTTGTGCATCCAATAGGTGTGTTTTTGTCATTGGATGAACATTTTGTTCATTTTCGTCCTCCCTGCACTTAATCTTGTCCAATTAGGGGTTTTAACTAATCTTGGGCATCCAATAGGTGTTTTTGTGTCATTGGATAAACATTTAGGTCATTTTAATCCCCCTTGCACTTAACCTTGTCCAATTAGGCTTATTCTTGTCCATCTAGGGTTTATAACCAATCTTGTGCATCCAATAAGTTCATTTGTGTCATTGGATTAACATTTAGAACATTTTCGTCCTTCATAGGCTAATTCTTTCCCAATTTGGGTTTTTAACCAATCTTGTGCATTCAATAGATGTGTTTGTGTCATTGGATGAACATTTAGTTCATTGTCGTCCTCCCTAGGCTTATTCTTGTCCAATTTGGCTTCTTAACTAA
The DNA here is from genome assembly GCA_037974875.1 of Cicer bijugum. Lineage (NCBI taxonomy): Eukaryota > Viridiplantae > Streptophyta > Magnoliopsida > Fabales > Fabaceae > Cicer > Cicer bijugum. The sequence continues at coordinate 36,761 of JBBPBT010000114.1, read as the reverse complement.
TCTTGTGCATCGAATAAGTTCGTTTATGTCATTAGATTAACATGCAGGTCATTTTCTTCCTCCCTACACAAAATCTTGTGCATCCGATAGATGTGTTTGTGTCATTGGATGAACATTTAGGTCTTTTTCGTCCTCCCTAGGCTAATTCTAGTCCATGTACGGTTTTTAACCAATCTTGTGCATCCAATATGTGTGTTTGTGTCATTGGATGAACATTTAGGTCATTTTCGTCCTCCCTAGGCTTATTCTTGTCCTATTTGGGTTGTTAACCAATCGTGTTCATCCAATAGGTGTGTTTGTGTCATGGGATGAACATTTAGGTCATTTTCGTCCCCCCTAGGCTAACTCTAGTCCAATTAAGATTTTTAACAAATCTTGTGCATCCAATAGATGTGTTTGTGTTATTGGATGAACATTTAGTTTATTCTCGTCCTCCCTAGTCTTATTCTTTTCGAATTAGGCTTTTAAACCAATCTTGTGCAACAAATAAGTTCGTTCGTGTCATTGGATGAACATTTTGGCCAGTTTTATCCTCCCTACACTTCATCTTGTCCAATTAGGTTTTTTAAATAATCTTGTGCATCCAACAGGTATGTTTGTGTCGTTGGATGAACATTTAGGTCATTTTCGTCCTCCCTAGGCTAATTCAAGTCCAATTAGGTTTTTTAACCAATCGTGTGCATCCAATAAGTGTGTTTGTGTCATTGGATGAACATTTAGGTCATTTTTGTCCTCCCTAGGCTTATTCTTGTACAATTAGGGCTTTTAACCAATCCTATGCATCGAAGAAGTTCTTTGGTGTCATTGGATTTACATTTAGATTATTTCCGTCCTCCCTAGGCTTATTCTTGTCCAATTACGGTTTATTACCAATCTTGTGCATCCAAAAATTCATTTGTGTCATTGGATTAACATTTAGGTCATTTTCGTCCTCCCTAGGAAAATTCTTGTTCAATTAGGGTTTTTAACGAATCTTGTGCATCCAATAGGTGTGTTTGTGCCATTGGATGAACATTTATGTCATTTTCATCCTTCATAGGCTAATTCTTGCCCAAAAAGGGTTTTTATCCAATCTTGGGCATCCTATAGATGTGTTTGTGTCATTGGATGAACATTTAGTTCACTGTTGTCCTCCCTAGGATTATTCTTGTCCTATTAGGCTTTTTAACCAATCTTGTGCATCGAATAAGTTCGTTTATGTCATTAGATGAACATTTAGGTCATTTTTGTTCTCCCTACACTTAATCTTGTCCAATTAGGGTTTTTAACTAATCTTGTGCATCCAATAGGTGTGTTTGTGTCATTGGATGAACATTTAGGTCATTTTCGTGCTCCCTAGGCTGATTCTTGTCCAATTAGGGTTTTTAACCAATGTTGGGTAGTGAATAAGTTCGTTTGTGTCATTGGATGAACATTTAGGTCATTTTCGTCCGGCTTGCACTTAACCTTGTCCAATTAGGAATATTCTTGTCCAACTAGGGAGTATAACCAATCTTGTGCATCCAATAAGTTCATTTGTGTCATTAGATTAACATTAAGGTCATTTTCGTCCTCCCTAGGCAAATTCTTGTCCAATTAGGGTTTTTAAAGAATCTTGTGCATCCAATAGGTGTGCTTGTGTCATTGGATGAATATTTAGGTCATTTTCGTCCTTCATAGGCTAATTCTTTCCAAATTAGGCTTTTTAACTAATCTTGTGCATCGATTAAGTTCGTTTATGTCATTAGATTAACATTCAGGCCATTTTCGTCCTCCCTACACTAAATCTTGTCCAATTAGAGTTTTTAACTAATCTTGTGCATCCGATAGGTGTGTTTGTTTCATTGGATGAACATTTAGGCCATTTTTGTCCTCCCTAGGCTAATTCTACTCCAAGTACAGTTTTTAACCAATCTTGTGCATCCAATAGGTGTGTTTGTGTCATTGGATGAACATTTAGGTCATTTTCGTCCTCCCTTGGCTTATTCTTGTCCTATTAGGATTATTAACCAATTGTGTAGATCCAATAGGTGTGTTTGTGTCATTGGATGAACATTTAGGTCATTTTCGTCCCCCCTAGGCTAATTCTAGTCCATGTAGGGTTTTTAACAAATCTTGTGCATCCAATAGGTGTGTTTGTGTCATTGGATGAACATTTAGTTTATTGTCGTCCTCCCTAGTCTTATTCTTTTCCAATTAGACTTTTAAACCAATGTTGTGCAACAAATAAGTTCGTTCGTGTCATTCGATAAACATTTCGGCCAGTTTCGTCCTCCCTCAGCATATTCTTGCCCAATTAGGGTTTTATTCCAATCTTGGAAATCCAATAGATGTGTTTGTGTCATTGGATGAACATTTAGTTCATTGTCGTCCTCCCTAGGCTTATTCTTGTCCTATTAGACTTTTTAACCAATCTTGTGCATCGAATAAGTTCGTTTATGTCATTAGATGAACATTTAGGTAATTTTTGTTATCCCTACACTTAATCTTGTCCAATTAGGGTTTTTAACCAATCTTGTGCATCCAATAGGTGTGTTTGTGTCATTGGATGAACATTTAGGTCATTTTCGTCCTCCCTAGGCTAATTCTAATCCAATTAGGGTTTTTAACCAATCTTGTGCATCCAATAGGTGTGTTTGTGTCACTGGATGAACATTTAGGTCATTTTCATCCTCCCTTCGCTTATTCTTGTCCAATTAGGGATTTTAATTCGTCCCCCTAGGCTTATTCTTGTCCAATTAGCGTTTTTAACCAATCTTGTGCATCGAATATGTTCGTTTGTGTCATTGGATGAACATTTAGGTCATTTTCTTCCTCCCTAGGCATATTCTTGTTCAATTAGGGTTTTTAACCAATTTTGTGCATCCAATAGGTGTGTTTTTGTCATTGGATGACAATTTAGGTCATTTTCGTCCTCCATAGGCTAATTGTTGTCCAATTAGGGTCTATAACCAATCTTGTGCATCCAATAAGTGTGTTTGTGTCATTGGATTAACATTTAGGTCATTTTCATCCTCCCTTGGCATATTCTTGTTCAATTAGGGTTTTTAACCAATTTTGTGGATCCAATAGGTGTGTTTGTGTCATTGGATGACAATTTAGGTCATTTTCGTCCTGCATAAGCTAATTCTTGCCTAACTAGGGTTTTTAACCAATCTTGTGCATCCAATAGATGCGTTTGTGTCATTGGATGAACATTTTGGTCATCGTCGTCCTCCCTAGTCTTATTCTTGTCCAATTAGGCTTTTTAACCAATCTTATGCATCAAATAAGTTCATTTGTGTCATTGGATGAACATTTAAGACATTATCGTCCTCCTTACATCTAACCATGTCCAATTAGGGTTTTTAACTAATCTTGTGCATCCAATAGGTGTGTTCCTGTCGTTGGATGAACATTAAGGTCATTTTTGTCCTCCCTACACTTAATCTTGTCCAATTAGGGTTTTTAATTAATATTGTGCATCCAATAGCTGTGTTTGTGTCATTGGATGAACATTTAGGTCATTTTCGTCCTCCCTAAGCTTATTCTTGTCCAATTAGGGTTTTTAACCAATCTTGTGCATCCAAAAGGTGTAATTGTGTCATTGGATGAATATTTAGGTCATTTTCGTCCTCCCTAGGCTACTTCTTGTGTAATTAGGGTTTTTAAGCAATCTTGTGCATCCAATGAGTTCATTTGCGTTATTGGATTGACATTTAGGTCATTTTCGTCCTCCCTAGGCTTATTCTTGTGCAATTAGGGTTTTTAACAAATCTTGTGGATCCAATGAGTTCATTTGTGTCATTGGATTTAAATTTAGGTCATTTTCGTGCTCCCTAGGCTTATTCTTGTCCTATTAGGGTTTTTAACCAATCTTGTGCATCCAATAGGAGTGTCTGTGTCATTGGATGTGTAGGTCATGTGCTTCCCTGACCAAGTTTTTGATTTAAGTCCCAAACATACAGTACGCATGAAACATTTGCTATATCTAATGTTTTGAATTGAGAAACATTTCAAGCAAACATGAAGACACCACACACATGGAACAATAGATTGCAACTCAAGGAATCAACCAAAGTTGGAAGATGCACTTGAGGAAGATGCAAAATTGTATAGTAGTATTAGGTGTCAAAGTATCAAGTTGAGTAAACTAATCACTAGGGTTTCACACTTAAGTCCCTGCCAATGAGCTTTTATCATTCATTCATGTTTTATGAAACTCAACTCTGAAACAATCGACTAGACAATCGATTGAATGGATCATCAATCGAATGGCACATAAACTGTTAAAAATAACTGAGGTCTGTAACAGGCTCACTCGATTGTCAACTCGATTGCACAATGGATTGACAACTCGATTGACGCTGAAGTTTGAGTTACAGAGAGCACTCAGTTGGTGCCCACTCGATTGTCCACTCGACTGGCAACTTGATTGTTTACAGTATCTGAGTCACTTTGACGTTAATTCCTCGTTGTTAATCAAAAGAAGTCATAGTTTTCCAACAATTGGCATCAAGAGCCTAACTTTTTTAGAGAAAAAATGATAAAAGAAAATGACTTCTTTAGATTTCCTAAGAGAAGGGGCATCTCTAACCAGACCCCCTGCCTTTAATGGTACAGCATACATGTACTTGAAAGAAAGGATGCTTATCTTTCTGGAAGCATGTGGGCTGGACATTTTAGATGTAGTAGAAAATGGTCCTTACGTTCCAAAAATTGCAGGCACTAAAGGATCATCATGCATCATCAAACCAAGAGCTGATTGGTCTGATGATGACAAAAAGAAAGTTGGTTACAATGCTAAAGCAAAGAATATTATAACATCAGCTTTAAGTGCAAAAGAATTCTTCAGAGTGTCAAACTGCAAGACTGCAAAGGAAATGTGGGACACAATGCAAGAAACACATGAAGGTACTACAGATGTCAAACGGGCAAGAACAAATACACTTATGCACGAGTATGAACTTTTCTGCATGAAGAAAGACTAATCTATATATGATCTACAAACAAGATTCACTCACATTATCAACAATCTACATGCCTTGGGAAAAGTTGTGGATAATGAACAGCAGATAGGAAAAGATATGAGGTGTTTGTCAAGGGAATGGCAGCCCAAGATAACTGCTATTGTTGAGTCTAAAGATCTTGCCAATATGATTATAGCAACACTGTTTGGAAAGCTTCGTGAACATGAGATCGAATTACACAGATTAAATGAGACAGAGCAATCAAACAGAAAAAACAAAGGACTTGCACTGAAGACTCAAACTCACAAAGCAAAATCTGAACCAGATTCAGAAAGCTCAGAAAGTGAATCAAGTGAAGAACTTGAGATAGATATGTTGGTCAGAAAATATAACAAGTTTCTCAAAAAGAAAGGAGGCCAGTCAAGAAAACCACAGAATTCCAAGACAAAAGGCTCCAGCAAGGGTGATACCAGTGATAGCAAAGTCATAACTTGCTATGAATTTGGGAAAACAGGCCACATCAGATCTGAGTGTTACAAGCTGCAAAACAGAAACAAGCCTACCAAGACTAAAGGCAAGGATCAACAGCCTTCAAACAGGAAAGCTTACGTTTCCTGGAACGACAATGATGAAGATTCATCTGAAGAATCAGAAAATGAAGAAGCTAACTTGTGTCTTATGGCTAGCACTGATTCAGAATCTGACAGTGAGGTAAGTACTACATCTAATCCATCTTATGATGAACTTCATGATGCCTTTAATGAACTACATGCTGAATATGTTAGTGTTCTCAAACAACTGATTAGTACTAAGAAACAGCTAGATGAAAAATGCATGCAATATGATGAAGTTAAGTTGAAGCATGAGTCTCTTAAAGACATAAATGAAAAACTGAAAAAAGAAACTCATTAACTGAAATGTGATGTAGCTAAGTTCAACAGTGGTAAAAACAACTTAGATAGACTTTTTAGAAATCAGAGAAATCTAGATGTTAAAACTGGACATGCAAGTGAAAAGGCATTAGGAATTTGTTAAATCTAAACAAATGTATGATAACATTACTAGACCAAATCAAAAGCCATCCCCTGCTGTTGTGTGTCAGTTTTGTTACAAAAAGGGACATAAGGTGTTTAATTGCAAACTGAAAAAACGTGCCAATAGAGGATGGAGACAAATTTGGAAAGTTAAGGAACCATCATTTGAAACTAACCCCCCAGGACCCAATTTGAATTGGGTACCTAAATCCAAAACTTGACTCTTTTTATGCAGATATGCTTGGCATCCAGGAATCAATCATGGTATCTGGACAGTGGATGCTCCAAGCATATGACTGGAGACAAGTCCAAGTTCTTGTCTCTGAACTTAAAAAGTGGTGGTTTTGTCAAATACGGAGATAACAACAAAGGGAAGATCCTAGGCATTGGAGATATAGGAAACAACTCAACTGCTGTTATCAAGGACGTTTTATTTGTTGAAGGTCTGAAACACAATTTACTAAGCATTAGTCAGCTGTGTGACCAAGGGTTTAAGGTAAACTTTACTTCCATATCCTGCACACTTGAGCATAAGGAAGTTGAAGATATGAAACTGACAGGTAAAAGAGTTAATAATATTTATATGATAGATTTTGATTCTTTACCTGCAAATGATATTTGTTGCTTGTTGTCTAGTGCTGATGAGAGCTGGCTGTGGCACAAGCGAGTGGCTCATATTCATATGGACCACTTGAACAAACTTGTTAGTAAGCATCTAGTCTTAGGTCTCCCAAATAGGAAATTTTCTAAGGATAGGCTGTGTGACTCCTATGAGAGGAGTAAGCTGGCTAAATCCTCTTTCCCCCCTATAAACTTGTTTCAAACCAAGAAGGTTTTAGAGTTGGTGCATATGGACCTGTTTGGTCCATCTCAGGTTAGGAGCTTTGGAGGGAACCTATATGGCTATGTTTTGGTAGATGATTACACTAGGTTCACATGGACATATTTTCTGACTCACAAGAGTGAGGCATTCTCAACTTTTAAGAAATTTGCTGCCTTGGTTCAAAATGAGAATAACCAGAAAATCATATCCATAAAAAGTGATCATGGAGGTGAATTCCAAAATGATGCTTTTCAAACCTACTGTGATCATCATGGTATCAAACACATATTTTCAGCCCCTAGAACTCCACAACAAAATGGAGTAGTAGAGAGAAAGAATAGATCCTTAAAAGAGCTTGCTAGGACAATGCTTAAGGATTCTAATCTTCCTAAGTACTTTTGGGCTGATGCCTTTAACACTGCTGCTCATGTAGTGAATAGGGTTCTTATTAGACCTTTACATTGAAAGACTCCCTATGAGTTATACAAAGGGAGAAAGCCTAACCTCTCCTACTTTAGGATTTTTTGGTGTAAGTGCTTTGTGTTAAACAATGGCAAGGGACATCTAGGTAAGTTTGATCCTAAGGCAGATGAGGGTATGTTTCTAGGGTATTCCCAAGTTAGTTAGGCCTATAGAATTTACAATAAAAGAACCAAAACTGTAGAGGAGTCTGTACATGTCAAATTTGATGAAAACTTGAACAACACTCTTTCTATAGTTGATAAATCTTTGGATGATATTGTGGATTCTGAACCTGTAGAAACCAGTGAGCCTGAACCTCCAACCAACCTTGATTGTGTAGAACCTATTAGGGAAGATGAGTTACCCAAAGAATGGAAGTTTCCTAAGAACCATCCCATAGATAACATTATTGGAGAGATCTCAAAAGGAGTTTCAACCAGAAAATCCCATAGAGAGTTTTGCAACCTTACAGCCTTTGTTTCTCAGGTAGAACCCAAAAACATTAAGGAAGCTCTTATGGACCATGACTGGATAGTAGCCATGCCAGAAGAACTTAATCAGTTTGACAGAAACCAAGTGTGGACTCTTGTTCCAAGACCAGAGAATAAATATGTCATAGGAACTAGGTGGGTTTTCATAAACAAAATGGATGAGAATGGTGTCATTACTAGGAATAAAGCTAGGTAAGTGGCCAAGGGTTACAACCAGGAAGAGGGAATAGACTATGATGAGACATATGCCCCAGTAGCCAGACTAGAAGCTATCAAGATTCTGTTGGCCTATGCTTGTATAATGGATTTCAAATTATTTCAAACGGATGTTAAAAGGGCTTTTATGAATGGAGACATTCAGGAGGAAGTCTTTGTAAGTCAAACTCCTGGTTTTGAAGATCCTAAGCTTCCAAATCATGTGTTTAAACTTACTAAAGCCCTCTATGGCTTGAAACAAGCTCCAAGAGCTTGGTATGATAAGTTGAGCAATTTCCTCTTACAAGAAAATATTTCAAGGGGAAATGTAGATAAAACACTTTTTATCAAAAGACAAGGAAAAGACATTTTATTGGTCCAAATTTATGTTGACGACATCATATTTGGATCAACAAATGATAAGCTTTGTAAAGATTTTGAAAATATTATGAAAGGCAGATTTGAAATGTCCATGATGGGAGAATTGACTTACTTCCTTGGATTTCAAATCAAACAAAGCAAAAATGGCATTTTCCTTAGTCAATCAAAATATTGCTGTGATCTTTTAAAGAAATTTAATTTTGAAAAATTTAAATCCATTGACATGCCTATGAGTCAATCCTGCTACATAGATAAGGATGAATCGGGTAAAGCTGTAGATGTGACTGTGTTTAGAAGCCTAATAGGGTCCCTACTTTACCTAACCGCTAGTAGACCAGACATCATGTTCAGTGTGTGTATGTGTGCTAGATACCAGGCCAATCCTAAGGAATCACACCTCAGTGCTGTTAAGAGAATCTTCAGATATCTCATAGGAACCAAAGATCTTGGTTTATGGTATCCTAAGGGATCTACTTGCACTCTAGTTGGTTATTCTGATTCTGACTTTGCACTCTACAGGAAAAGTACCTCTGGTACTTGCCAACTTTTACGGAACTCTCTTGTTTCTTGGCATAGTAAGAAACAAAATAGTGTAGCACTCTCAACTGCTGAAGCTGAGTATGTTGCTGCTGGTAGTTGTTGCGCCCAAATTCTTTGGATGCAGCAACACCTCTCTGATTTTGGTGTGGACCTAGGAACTGTGCCTATTTTATGTGATAATACTAGTGCTATTAATATTACTAAGAACCCTGTCATGCATTCTAGGACCAAGCACATAGAAATAAGGCATCACTTCATTCGAGATCAATATCAACAGGGCAAGATTAAGTTGGAATATGTCAATACAACTGAGCAGTTGGCTGACATTTTCACCAAGGCCTTGCCTAAGGACAGTTTCTTCTTTATAAGAATGAAACTGGGCATCATTGATCCCAATGAAATCTGATCCTTATACCCAATTCGACTGCATAATCGAGTGTCCTGTTGCCATATAAGTATTTTTCACTCAAACACTCGATTGGACAATCGACTGTTTGATGAACAGTGCTTCATTTTGTCAAATTGGAAACACAATATTCGATTGCAACGTCGAATTGTTAGGTCTCAGTTTTTATTTTGTTTATGTCTGTTATGTCAACTTTTTGCTTCAATCGGATGGACATTCGAGTGCTGATATCTCAGAAGCCTGACTGTTGAAGTTTTCATCACGACAATCGGATGGCAAATTGAATGTTCATATCTCAGAAACCAGATTTTTGAAGATTGTGTTACGACATTCGAATGGGCAATCGGATGATGCATTGGAAATTGGTTAAAAATGTGGTTGGACAATCGACTGTTTGGTTTAAATAACTCACAAGTCTGAGAATCTTTGTAAATCAAAACCCGAGCATCGATTGGACAATCGATTGGTATATATCCGTCGAGAAAATTATAGCAGTAGGATGAGTGTAACGATTACTTTTTTAACCCAGAAGTGTAATCATTCTATTGGGCAATCGAATTTCTACAGTGCTATATAAACCTGGAAAACCCTAATTCGATTTTCCAATCCAATTTCTCACTCTGCTATCATCTCCTTCATCCAATTTCAATCTTTTCTTCATCCAATCAATCTACATTCTACTTTCTACAATGGCTCGTGTTAAACAAACTGATAGAAAACCAGCCATGGCCTCTGCTGGACCCTCCTCTAAAGTCATTCCTCAAACCAGCTCATCTTCTTTCTCTTCTACTTCTAGTGGAAGAACCCCTTCACCCTCACCTCCTCCACCTCCTTCACCTCTGGCCAAGAGAGTTTCAATCCCTACACACAAGGTATTGGCTAAGGACAAGGGCAAAGCTGTTGCCACTACTCCAGAAACTACCAAAAAGAGGAAGGTTCCTCCATCTGAGAAATTGCTGGGTGATGCCGTGAAGGAGTTAACTAAGAAGAAGAAGAAGCCTTCATCTCCACCTAAGATGGTTAAGCCTTCGAAAGAGAAAACTGCTGAAGGCAAGGCTGTTCCAGATTCATTTGTTAAAAGAAAAATCCAAAATGCAAGAACCCTGGATTTTCCTTACTTTGATAAAAATGGTTTTTCATTTCAAAACCATTTAAGGTTTCATGGTTTGGAAAACCTTCTTTCCTGTTCTTTGGATGTCTATCCAAGGCTAGTGAGAGACTTCTATTCTACCTTCATCCTGACCAAGACCGGTTTCGCAGCTGAAGTGAAAAACAAAAGGATTGCTATGACCTTTGAAGAGTTTTCCAAGCTAACTGGTTTACCTTTCTATGGGTATACCATTGATGGACGAGCACAGGATGCTCCAGAAGACGAAGGTTGGGAAAACTCAATCGATAAGCATGCTGCTTTACAAGAACTGATGATCGAAGGTTTTGTTGAGAAAGGGACTATTCAAGCAGGACAAATGAAGGTTGAGCACAGGTTGCTCATGTACGTGCTAACAAGGATGTTAGTACCTAGAGCTGGAAATCATGCTGTTGTATAGCGGCTGGACGTTGTCTTGCTGTGGGGGTTGTACAAAGAGCTCATAATGAGCTGGACATGGATTGTGCTGCTGAACATGTGGGAATCAGCACAAGGGAAGCACATCCTTCCCTACCCCCAACTGGTGATGAGGATTTTGAGGCATTTCAAGGTGTCTCTAGCCAATGAAGAATCTCTCACAACCACTCATACATTTGGTGAAGCGATAGTCAACGAAATGCAGATTAGACGCATCAACAACGTGTGGACGAGAACTCCATCTACTGCTGATCATGCACAACCCTGTGCTGATCAAGCCCAGTCAAGTGCCCAAGCACCTGCACCAGCTGAAGGATCATCTGAGGTCATGGCAAAGCTGATGGAGGTCTTGAAACTTCAAGCTGAACACAGTGAACGGGTGGAAACTTCTCTTCTAAAGCTTCAAGCTTCCTTGGAATCTGTTCAGAAAGATGTTTCTGCCATTCAGGAGCACTTGGGTCTTAAGATGTCTTTTGAAGACATTGCAGAGATTGGGAGGCAATCAACTATAGAACCAAACCCGGACAACGCAGACGGTTCTGATTCTCATGGGGAGAAGACACCAGCTGAGGCTAATACAGCGGTCTCTCCTCCTCCTGCTGGTGATAATGAGGATCAGCCCTAGTGTCTTTGTTTGTTTAGGTTCAGAGTAGTTGTTGTTTGTTGTCTTGTTCTTACAACTGTTGTTTGTTAATTTCCTCTTGTATCTTATGTCTTATGTCTTTTTGTATTAATGACAAAAGGGGGAGATTAATTTGAGATTATATGCTTTGCATTTGAGATTATATGCTTTGCATCTGATTATTTGCATCTGATAAGCTAGTATGCTTTGATGTGTATCATACCTGATCTGATATTGTATGTATATGCTGATATATTGACATTGTTGTCTTTGTAAGTCATTGTACTCTAATATTGCTGCTCTGATGTACATGCTCTGATTGATACATATTCCAAGTGTGATCTGATACATACTAAGCTCTGATATTGTATATGCATTCATTCTGATACATGTTATACTCCAAGATGCACCCTGGTTATGCGCAGAAAATGTTTTGTATCATACATTCCAAAACTCAGGGGGAAATTTTAAAATAATGTCAAAGTTAACTGTATGTTTGTCATTAAATCAAAAAGGGGGAGTTTGTAGGTCATGAGCTTCCCTGACCAAGTTTTTGATTTAAGTCCCAAACATACAGTACGCATGAAACATTTGCTATATCTAATGTTTTAAATTGAGAAACATTTTAGGCAAACATGAAGACACCACACACATGGAACAATAGATTGCAACTCAAGGAATCAACCAAAGTTGGAAGATGCACTTGAGGAAGATGCAAAATTGTATAGTAGTATTAGGTGTCAAAGTATCAAGTTGAGTAAACTAATCACTAAGGTTTCACACTTAAGTCCCTGCCAATGAACTTTTATCATTCATTCATGTTTTATGAAACTCAACTCTGAAACAATCGACTAAACAATCGATTGAATGGATCATCAATCGAATGGCACATAAACTGTTAAAAATAACTGAGGTCTGTAACAGGCTCACTCGATTGTCAACTCGATTGCACAATGGATTGACAACTCGATTGACGTTGATGTTTGAGTTACAGAGAGCACTCAGTTGGTGCCCACTCGATTGACCACTCGATTGTCCACTCGATTGGCAACTTGATTGTTTACAGTATCTGAGTCACTTTGACCACGATACTCGATTGACATATCGATTGATGCTATTTTTCAAGTTACAGTGAGCACCCAGTTTTGGCCAACTCGATTGCTCACTCGATTGAAAGGAAAGTATAGCATCAGGTCTGAATCACTTTGATCACGACACTCGATTGACCAATCGAATGATGCTATTTTTTAAGTTACAGTGAGCACCCAGTTTTGGCCAACTCGATTGCTCACTCGATTGAAAGGAAAGTATAACATCAGGTCTGATTCAGAAATTGAATGAATCGATTGTCCAATCAAGTGAAGCTTATATATTTCATGTTTCAAGAAACACAGAACATACGACACTCGATGCAGCAATCGACTATATCTTTATAAATTCGATTGGGCAATTGACTGTCCTGGTGTTTTCCTTGAATATATATAAGATGTCTCAATTATTTTAAAACATAACTCTTGCACAAAACTTTTCAACAATTTTCAGAATCTTTTGCTCTCAATTTTGCATATCTCTGAAAACACTTTGAAAGAAAAGTTTCTTAACACACAAAAAATATTCGTTGGCAAATCAATTCTTTTGTGTGATGCTAGAGTGATTGAACACAATTCTTGATACTTCTTTTCTTCGTTCATGTTAAAGACAATTTCTTTGTATTTGAAGCTGTAACAAATCCAGTTTGGAAACTGGTGGCTATCCTTGTTGGTGTGGTATCATAAGGAGGAAGTCTACTTTGATCTTGTGTGAGTTTGGGGATTAACTACAAGGATCAAAGGGGTGACAAGATAGGAGTGAAGGGAGTTAGATTGATAGGTCGTGTAGAAGACTGGAAAATCTGTAAAAGTACTCGAATTCATTCTATAGTAAAAGGCTGAAATCACATCGTGATTTTGGGACTGGATGTAAGTCGTTAGATTAACGGCTGCACCAGGATATATCGTGGTGCAATCTTTCCTATCCCTTGATATTCTTGATAATTTTCAGCATTGTTTACCTGCTTATTCTTGTATGCTTCTTGATAATTTTGTATTTGATTCTAAATTTCCGTTGTGTATGATTTGTATGAATGTTGTATGATTAATATGGGAATTATGTCGAATTAGTTGGATTTGTTCTTAATTCCTCGTTGTTAATCAAAAGAAGTCATAATTTTCCAACAGGATGAACATTTATGTCATTTTCGTCCTCCGTAGGCTTATTCTTGTCTAATTAGGGTCTATAACCAATCTTGTGCATCCAACAAGTTCATTTCTGTCATTGGATTAACATTTAGGTCATTTTCCTCCTCCCTAGACAAATTCTTGTCCAATTAGGGTTTTTAAGCAATCTTGTGCATCCAATAAGTGTGTTTGTGTCATTGGATTAATATTTAGGTTATTTTCATCCTCCCTAGGCATATTCTTGTCCCATTAGGGTTTTAACCATTTTTGTGAATCCAAAAGGTGTGTTTGTGTCATTGGATGAACATTTAGGTCATTTTCGTCCTCCATAGGCTAATTGTTTCCCAATTAGGGTTTTTAACCAATCTTGTGCATCCAATAGCTCTGTTTGTGTCATTGGATGAACATTTAGGTCATTTTCGTCCTCCCAAGGTTAATTCTTGTCGAATTAGGGTTTTTAACGAATCTTGTGCATCCAATAGGTGTGTTTGTGTCATTGGACGAACATTTAGGTCATTACCGTCCTCCCTAGTCTTATTCTTGTCCAATTAGGCTTTTTTAATTAATCTTGTGCATCCAATAAGTCCGTTTGTGTCATTGGATGAACATTTAGGATATTAGCGTCCTCCCAACACATAATCTTGTCCAATTAGGGTTTTTAACTAATCGTGTGCATCCAATAGGTGTGTTTGTGTCATTGGATGAACATTTAGGTCATTTTCGTCCTCCTTATGCTAATTCAAGTCCAATTAGGGTTTTTAACCAATCTTGTGCTTCCAATAGGTGTGTTTGTGTTATTGGATCAACATTTATGTTATTTTCATCCTCCATAGGCTTAATCTTGTCCAATTAGGGTTTTTAATCAATCTTGGGTATCCAATAAGTGTGTTTGTGTCATTGGATGAATATTTAGGTCATTTTCGTCCTCCCTATGCTTATTCTTGTGTAATTAGGGTTTTTAAGCAATCTTGGGCATCCAATGAGTTCATTTGCATCATTGGATTGACATTTAGGTCATTTTCATCCTCCCTTGGCTTATTCTTGTCCAATTAGGGTATTTAACTAATCTTGTGCATCCAATAGGTATGTTTGTGTCATTGGATGAACATTTAGGACATTATCGTCCTCCCTACATCTAATTCTGTCCAATTAGGGTTTTTAACTAATCTTGTTCATCCAATAGGTGTGTTTGTTTCGTTGGATGAACATTAAGATCATTTTTGTCATCCCTACACGTAATCTTGTCCAATTACGATTTTTAACTAATATTGTGCATCCAATAGCTGTGTTTGTGTCATTGGATGAACATTTAGGTCATTTTCGTCCTCCCTAGGCTTATTCTTGTCCAATTAGGGTTTTTAATCAATCTTGTGCATCCAAAAGGTTTGTTTGTGTCATTGAATGAATATTTAGGTCATTTTCATCCAGCCTAGGGTACTTCTTGTGTAATTAGGGTTTTTAAGCGATCATGTGCATCCAATGAGTTCATTTGCGTCATTGGATTGATATTTAAGTAATTTTCGTCCACCCTAGGCCTATTCTTGTGAAATTAGGGTTTTTAACGAATCTTTTGGATCCAACGAGTTCATTTGTGTTATTGGATTTAAATTTAGGTCATTTTCGTCCTCCCCAGGCTTATTCTTGTCCTATTAGGGTTTTTAACCAATCTTGTGCATCCAATAGGTGTGTTTGTGTCATTGGATGAACATTTAGGTCATTTCCGTCCTCCCTAGGTTTATTCTTGTCTAATTAGGGTCTATAACCATTCTAGTGCATCCAATAAGTTCATTTGTGCCATTGGATTAACATTTAGGTCATTTTCCTCCTCCCTAGGCAAATTCTTGTCCAACTAGGGTTTTTAAGCAATCTTGTGCATCGAATAAGTGTGTTTGTGTCATTGGATTAATATTTAGGTCATTTTCATCGTCCCTAGGCATATTCTTGTCCGATTAGGGTTTTTAACCATTTTTGTGCGTCCAATAGGTGTGTTTGTGTCATTGGATGAACATTAAGGTCATTTTCGTCCTCCATAGATTAATTGTTTCCCAATTAGGGACTTTAACCAATCTTGTGCATCCATAAGGTGTGTTTGTGTCGTTGGATTAACATTTAGGTCATTTTCGTCCTCCCTAGGCTAAATCTTGTCCAATTAGGGTTTTTAACCAATCTTGTGCATCACATAGATGTGTTTGTTATATTGGATGAACATTTAGGTCATTGTCGGGCTCCCTAGTGTTATTCTTGTCCAATTAGGCTTTTTAACCAATCTTGTGCATCAAATAAGTTTGTTTGTGTCATTGGATGAACATTTAGGACATTATCGTCCTCCCTACACTTAATCTTGTTCAATTAGGGTTTTTAACTAATCTTGTGCATCCAATAGGGGCGTTTGTGCCATTGGATTAACATTTAGGTCATTTTCGTCCTCCCTAGGCATATTCTTGTCCAATTAGGGTTTTTAACCAATCTTGTGCATCCAATAGCTCCGTTTGTGTCATTGGATGAACATTTAGGTCATTTTCGTCCTCCCTAGGTTAATTCTTGTCGAATTAGGGTTTTTAACGAATCTTGTTCATCCAATTGGTGTGTTTGTTTCATTTGATGAACATTTAGGTGATTACCGTCCTCCCTAGTCTTATTCTTGCCCAATTAGGCTTTTTAATTAATCTTGTACATCAAATAAGTCTGTTTGTGTCATTGATTAGCATTTAGGATATTAGCGTTCTCCCAACACTTAATCTTGTCCAATTAGGGTTTTTAACTAATCTTGTGCATCCAATAGGTGTGTTTGTGTCATTGGATGAACATTTACGTCATTTTCGTCCTCTTTATGCTAATTCAAGACCAATTAGGGTTTTTAACCAATCTTGTGCATCCAATAAGCGTGTTTGTGTCATTGGATGAACATTTTGGTCATTTTCGTCCTCACTAGGCTTATTCTCGTCCTATTAGGGTTTTTAATCAATCTTGTGCATCCAATAGGTGTGTTTGTGTTATTGGATCAACATTTAGGTTATTTTCATCCTCCCTAGGCTTAATGTTGTCCAATTAGGGTTTTTAATAAACCTTGGGCATCCAATAAGTGTGTTTGTGTCATTGGATGATTATTTAGGTCATTTTCGTCCTCCCTATGCTTATTCTTGTGTAATTAGGGTTTTTAAGCAATCTTGTGCATCCAATGAGTTCATTTGCATCATTGGATTGACATGTAGGTCATTTTCGTGCTCCTTACGATTATGCTTGTGCAACTAGGGTTTTTAACAAATCTTGCGCATCCAATAAGTTCATTTGTGTCATTGGATTTAAATTTAGGTCATTTTCGTCCTCCCTAGGCTTATTCTTGACCAATTAGGGTATTTAACTAATCTTGTGCATCCAATAGGTGTGTTTGTGTCATTGGATGAACATTTAGGACATTATCGTCCTCCCTACATCTAATCTTTTCCAATTAGGGTTTTTAACTAATCTTGTGCATCCAATAGGTGTGTTCGTGACGCTGGATGAACATTAAGATCATTTTTGTCGTCCCTACACTTAATCTTGTCCAATTAGGGTTTTTAACTAATATTGTGCTTCCAATAGCTGTGTTTGTGTCATTGGATGAACATTTAGGTCATTTTCGTCCTCCCTAGTCTTATTCTTGTCCAATTAGGGTTTTTAGTCAATCTTGTTCAACCAAAACGTGTGTTTGTGTCAATGGATGAATATTTAGGTCATTGTCGTCCTCCCTATGCTACTTCTTGTGTAATTAGGGTTTTTAAGCAATCTTGTGCATCCATTGAGTTCATTTGCGTCATTGGATTGACATTTAGGTCATTTTCATCCTCCCTAGGCTTATTCTTGTGCAATTAGGGTTTTTAACAAATCTTGTGGATCCAATGAGTTCATTTGTGTCATTGTAAATTTAGGTCATTTTCGTCCTCCGTAGGCTTATTCTTGTCCTATTAGGGTTTTTAACCAATCTTGTGCATCCAATAGGTGTGTTTGTGTCATTGGATGAACATTTAGGTCATTTTCGTCCTCCTTTAGCTTATTCTTGTCTAATTAGGGTCTTTAACCAATCTTGTGCATCCAATAAGTTCATTTCTGTCATTGGAATAACATTTAGGTCATTTTCCTCCTCCCAGGCAAATTCTTGTCCAATTAGGGTTTTTAAGCAATCTTGTGCATCCAATAAGTGTGTTTGTGTCATTGGATTAATATTTAGGTCATTTTCATCCTCCCTAGGCATATTCTTGTCCAATTAGGGTTTTTAACCATTTTTGTGCATCCAATAGGTGTGTTTGTGTCATTGGATGAACATTTAGGTCATTTTCGTCTTCCATTGGCTAATTGTTTCCCAATTAGGGTTTTTAACCAATCTTGTGCATCAAATAAGTTCGTTTGTGTCATTGGATGAACATTTAGGACATTATCGTCCTGCCTACACTTAATCTTGTCCAATTAGGGTTTTTAACTAATCTTGTGCACCCAATAGGGGCGTTTGTGCCATTGGATTAACATTTAAGTCATTTTCGTCCTCCCTAGGCATATTCTTGTCCAATTAGGGATTTTAACCAATGTTGTGCATCCAATAGCTCTGTTAGTGTCATTGGATGAACATTTAGGTCATTTTCGTCCTCCATAGGCTAATTCTAGTCCAATTAGGGATTTTGACGAATCTTGCGCATCCAATAGGTGTGTTTGTGTCATTGGATGAACATTTAGGTCATTACCGTCCTCCCTAGTCTTATTCTTGTCCAATTAGGCTTTTTAATTAATCTTGTACATCAAATAAGTTTGTTTGTGTCATTGGATGAACATTTAGGATATTAGTGTCCTCCCAACACTTAATCTTGTCCAATTACGGTTTTTAACTAATCTTTTGCATCCAATAGGTGTCTTTGTGACATTGGATGAACATTTAGGTCATTTTCGTCCTCACAAGGACCTATTCTTGTCCTATTAGGGTTTTTAATCAATCTTGTGCATCCAATAGGTGTGTTTGTGTTATTCGATCAACATTTAGGTTATTTTCATCCTCCCTAGGCTTAATCTTGTCCAATTAGGGTTTTTAATCAATCTTGGGCATTCGATAAGTGTGTTTGTGTCATTGGATGAATATTTAGGTCATTTTCGTCCTCCCTATCCTTATTCTTGTGAAATTAGGGTTTTTAAGAAATCTTGTCCATCCAATGAGTTCATTTGCATCATTGGATTGACATTTAGGTTGTTTTCCTCCTCCCTAGGATTATTCTTGTTCAATTAGGGTTTTTAACAAATCTTGTGCATCCAATAAGTTCATTTGTGTCATTGGATTTAGATTTAGGTCAGTTGCGTCCTCCCTAGGCATATTCTTGTCCAATTAGGGTTTTTAATCAACCTTGTGCATCTAATAGGTGTGTTTGTGTCATTGGATGACCATTTAGGTTATTTTCATCCTCCCTATGCTTATTGATGTCCATTTAGGGCTTTTAACCAATCTTGTGCATCCAATAGGGGTGTTTGTGTCATTGGATTAACATTTAGGTCATTTCGTCATCCCTAGGCATATTCTTGTCCAATTAGGGTTTTTAACAAATCTTGTGCATCCAATAGCTCTGTTTCTGTCATTGGATGAACATTTAGGTCATTTTCGTCCTACCTAGGTTAATTCTTGTGCATCCAATAGGTGTGTTTGTGTCATTGGATGAATATTTAGGTCATTTTCGTCCTCACTAGGCTTATTATTGTCCTATTAGGGTTTTTAATCAATCTTGTGCATCCAATAGGTGTGTTTATGTTATTGGATCAACATTTAGGTCATTTTCGTCCTCCCTATGATTATTCTTGTGTAATTAGGGTTTTTAAAAAATCTTATGCATCCAATAAGTTCATTTGTGTAATTGGGTTTAAATTTAGGTCATTTTCGTCCTCCCTAGGCTTATTCTTGTCCAATTAGGGTATTTAACTAATCTTGTGCATCCAATAGGTGTGTTTGTGTCATTGGATGAACATTTAGGTCATTTTCGTCATCCGTAGGCTTATTCTTGTCCGTATAGGGTTTTTAACCAATCTTTTGCATCCAATACGTTCATTTGTGTCGTTGGATTTACATTTAGGTCATTTTTGTCCCCCCTTGGCTTCTTCTTGTCCAATTATGGTTTTTAACTAATCTTGTACATCCAATAGCTCTGTTTGTGTCATTGGGGGAACATTTAGGTCATTTCCGTCCTCCATAAGCTAATTCTTGCCCAATTAGGGTTTTTAACCAATGTTGTGCATCCATTAGATGTGTTTGTGTCATTGGATGAAAATTTAGGTCATTGTCCTACTCCCTAGGCTTATTCTTGTCCAAATAGGGTTTTTAACCAATCTTGTGCATCAAATAAGTTTGTTTGTGTCATTGGATGAACGTTTAGGTCATTTTCGTCCTCGTTACACTTAATCTTGTGCAGTTAGGGTTTTTAACTAACCTTGTATATCCAATAGGTGTGTTTGTGTCATTGGATGAAAATTTAGGTCATTTTCGTCCTCCTTTGGCTTATTCTTGTCCAATTAGGGTCTATAAACAATCTTGTGCATCCAATAAGTTCATTTGTGTCAATGGATTAACATTTAGGTCATTGTCGTCCTCCCTAGGCTTACTCTTGTTCAATTAGGGTTTTTAACTAATCTTGTGCATCCAATAGGTGTGTTTGTGTCATTGGATGAACATTTAGGTCATTTTCGTCCTCTGTTGGCTAATTCTTGCCTAAATAAGGTCTTTAACCAATCTTGTGCATCCAATGGATGTGTTTGCTTCATTGTCGTCCTCCCTAGTCTTATTCTTGTCCAATTAGGCTTTTTAACCAATCTTGTGCATCGAATAAGTTCGTTTGTGTCATAGGATGAACATCTAGGTCATTTTCGTCCTCCCTACACATAATCTTGTCCAATTAGGGTTTTTAATAATCTTTTGCATCCAAAAGGTGTGTTTGTGTCTTAGGATGAACATTTAGGTCATTTTTGTCCTCCCTATGCTTATTCTTGTCCAATTATGGTTTTTAACTTATCTCGTGCATCGAATAAGTTCGTTTGTGTCATTGGATGAACATTTATGTGATTTTCGTCCCCTTTACACTTATTCTTGTCCTATTAGGGTTTTTATCCAATCTTGGCATCCAATAGGTGTGTTTGTGTCATTGGATGAACATTTTGGTCGTTTTCATCCTCCCTAGGATAATTCTAGTCCAATTAGGATTTTTAACAAATCTTGTGCATCCAATAGGTGTGTTTGTGTCATTGGATGAACATTTAGTTCATTGTCGTCCTCCCTAGTCTTATTCTTTTCCAATTAGGCTTTTTATCCAATCTTGTGCAACGGATAAGTTCGTTTGTGTCATTGGATGAACATTTAGGTCATTATCGTCCTCCCTAAACTTAATCTTGTCCAATTGGGTTTTTTTAACTAATCTTGTGCATCCAATAGGTGTGTTTGAGTCGTTGGATGAACATTTAGGTCATTTTCGTCCTCCCTAAGCTAATTCTAGTCCAATTAGGTTTTTTAACCAATCTTGCGCATCCAATAGGTGTATTTGTATCATTGGATGAACATTTAGGTCATTTCCGTCCTCCCTAGGCTTATTCTTGTCTAATCAGGGTCTAGAACCAAACTTGTGCATCTAATAAGTTCATTTGTGTCATTGGATTAACATTTAGGTCATTTTCCTCCTCCCTAGGCATATTCTTGTCGATTTAGGGTTTTTAACCATTTTTGTGCATCCAATAGGTGTGTTTGTGTCATTGGATGAACATTTAGGTCATTTTCGTCCTCCATTGGCTAATTGTTTCCTAATTAGGGTTTTTAACCAATCTTGTGCATCCAAAAGGTGTGTTTGTGTCATTGGATGAACATTTAGGTCATTTTCGTCCTCCTTTAGCTTATTCTTGTCTAATTAGGGTCTATAACCAATCTTGTGCATCCAATAAGTTCATTTATGTCATTAGATTAACATTTAGGTCATTTTCCTCCTCCCTAGGCAAATTCTTGTCCAATTAGGGTATTTAAGCAATCTTGTGCATCCAATAAGTGTGTTTGTGTCATTGGATTAATATTTAGGTCATTTTCATCCTCCCTAGGCATATTCTTGTCCAATTAGGGTTTTTAACCATTTTTGTGCATCCAATAGGTGTGTTTGTGCCATTGGATGAACATTTAGGTCATTTTCGTCCTCCATAGGCTAATTGTTTCCCAATTAGGGTTTTTAACCAATCTTGTACATCAAATAATTTCGTTTGTGTCATTGGATGAACATTTAGGACATTATCGTCCTCCCTACACTTAATCTTGTCCAATTAGGGTCTTTAACTAATATTGTGCATCCAATAGGGGTGTTTGTGGCATTGGATTAACATTTAAGTCATTCTGGTGTGCATCCAATAGCTTTGTTTGTGTCATTGGATGAACATTTTGGTCATTTTCGTCCTCCCTAGGTTAATTCTTGTCGAATTAGGGATTTTAACGAATCTTGTGCATCCAATAGGTGTGTTTGTGTCATTGGATGAACATTTAGGTCATTACCGTCCTCCCTAGTCTTATTCTTGTCCAATTAGGCTTTTTAATTAATCTTGTACATCAAATAAGTTTGTTTGTGTCATTGGATGAACATTTAGGATATTAGCGTCCTCCCAACACTTAATCTTGTTTAATTAGGGTTTTTAACTAATCTTGTGCATCCAATAGGTGTGTTTCTGTCATTGGATGAACATTTAGGTCATTTTCGTCATCCTTATGCTACTTCATGTCCAATTAGGGTTTTTAACCAATCTTGTGCATCCAATAGGTGTGTTTGTGTCATTGGATGAACATTTAGGTCATTTTCGTCCTCACTAGGCCTATTCTTATCCTATTAGGGTTTTTAATCAATCTTGTGCATCCAATAGGTGTGTTTGTGTTATTGGATCAACATTTAGGTTATTCTCATCCTCCCTAGGCTTAATCTTGTCCAATTAGGGTTTTTAATCAATCTTGGGCATTCAATAAGTGTGTTTGTGTCATTGGATGAATATTTAGGTCATTTTCGTCCTCCCTATGCTTATTCTTTTGTAATTAGGGTTTTTAAGAAATCTTGTGCATCCAATGAGTTCATTTGCATCGTTGGATTGACATTTAGGTCATTTTCGTCCTCCCTAGGATTATTCTTGTGCAATTATGGTTTTTAACAAATCTTGTGCATCCAATAAGTTCATTTGTGTCATTGGATTTAAATTTAGGTCATTTTGTCCTCCCTAGGCATATTCTTGTCCAATTAGGGTTTTTAACCAATCTTGTGCATCCAATAGCTCTGTTTGTGTCATTGGATGAACATTTAGGTCATTTTCGTCCTACCTAGGTTAATTCTTGTCGAATTAGGGTTTTTAACGAATCTTGTGCATCCAATAGGTGTGTTTGTGTCATTGGATTAACATTTAGGTCATTTTCGTCCTCCATTGGCTAATTGTTTCCCAATTAGGGTTTTTAACCAATCTTGTGCATCCAGAAGGTGTGTTTGTGTCATTGGATTAACATTTAGGTCATTTTCCTCCTCCCTAGGCATATTTTTGTCCAATTAGGGTTTTTAACCATTTTTGTGCATCCAATAGCTGTGTTTGTGTCATTGGATGAACATTTAGGTCATTTTCGTCCTCCATAGGCTAATTGTTTCCCAATTAGGGTTCTTAACCAATCTTGTGCATCAAATAATTTCGTTTGTGTCATTGGATGAACATTTAGGACATTATCGTCCTCCCTACACTTAATCTTGTCCAATTAGGGTTTCTAACTAATCTTGTGCATCCAATAGGGGTATTTGGGCCATTGGATTAACATTTAAGTCATTCTCGTCCTCCCTAGGCATATTCTTGTCCAATTAGGGTTTATAACCAATCTTGTGCATCCAATAGCTTCGTTTGTGTCATTGGATGAACATTTTGGTCATTTTCATCCTCCCTAGGCTAATTCTTGTCGAATTAGGGATCTTAACGAATCTTGTGCATCCAATAGGTGTGTTTGTGTCATTGGATGAACATTTAGGTCATTACCGTCCTCCCCAGTCTTATTCTTGTCCAATTAGGCTTTTTAATTAATCTTGTACATCAAATAAGTCTGTTTGTGTCATTGGATGAACATTTAGGATATTAGCGTCCTCCCAACCCTTAGTCTTGTCCAATTAGGGTTTTTAACTAATCTTGTGCATCCAATAGGAGTGTTTGTGTCATTGGATGAACATTTAGGTCATTTTCGTCATCCTTATGCTACTTCAAGTCCAAATAGGGTTTTTAACCAATCTTGTGCATCCAATAGGTGTGTTTGTGTCATTGGATGAACATTTAGGTCATTTTCGTCCTCACAAGGCCTATTCTTGTCCTATTAGGGTTTTTAATGAATCTTGTGCATCCAATAGGTGTGTTTGTGTTATTGGATCAACATTTAGGTTATTTTCATCCTCCCTAGGCTTAATCTTGTCCAATTAGGGTTTTTAATCAATCTTGGGCATTCAATAAGTGTGTTTGTGTCATTGGATGAATATTTAGGTCATTTTCGTCCTCCCTATGCCTATTCTTGTGTAATTAGGGTTTTTAAGAAATCTTGTGCATCCAATTAGATCATTTGCATCATTGGATTGACATTTAGGTCGTTTTCGTCCTCCCTAGGATTATTCTTGTGCAATTAGGGTTTTTAAGAAATCTTGTGCATCCTATAAGTTAATTTGTGTCATTGGATTTAAATTTAGGTCATTTTCGTCCTCCCTAGGCATATTCTTGTCCAATTAGGGTTTTTAATCAACCTTGTGCATCTAATAGGTGTGTTTGTGTCATCGGATGACCATTTAGGTTATTTTCATCCTCCCTAGCCTTATTGATGTCCATTTAGGGCTTTTAACTAATCTTGTGCATCCAATAGGGGTGTTTGTGTCATTGGATTAACATTTAGGTCATTTCGTCCTCCCTAGGCATATTTTTGTCCAATTAGGTTTTTTAACCAATCTTGTGCATCCAAAAGGTGTGTTTGTGTCATTGGATGAACATTTAGGTCATTTTCGTCCTCCTTTCGCTTATTCTTGTCTAATTAGGGTCTATAACCAATCTTGTGCATCCAATAAGTTCATTTCTGTCATTGGATTCACATTTAGGACATTTTCCTCCTACCTAGGCAAATTCTTGTCCAATTAGGGTATTTAAGCAATCTTGTGCATCCAATAAGTGTGTTTGTGTCATTGGATTAATATTTAGGTCATTTTCATCCTCCTTAGGCATATTCTTGTCCAATTAGGGTTTTTAACCATTTTTGTGCATCCAATAGGTGTGTTTGTGTCATTGGATGAACATTTAGGTCATTTTCGTCCTCCATAGGCTAATGGTTTCCCAATTAGAGTTTTTAACCAATCTTGTGCGTCAAATAAGTTCGTTTGTGTCATTGGATCACATTATCGTCCTCCCTACACTTAATCTTGTCCAATTAGGGTTTTTAACTAACCTTGTGCATCCAATAGGGGCGATTGTGCCATTGGATTAACATGTAAGTCATTTTCGTCCTCCCTAGGCATATTCTTGTCCAATTAGGGTTTTTAACCAATCTTGTGCATCCAATAGCTCTGTTTGTGTCATTGGATGAACATTTTGCTCATTTTCGTCCTCCCTAGGTTAATTCTTGTCGAATTAGGGATTTTAACGAATCTTGTGCATCCAATAGGTGTGTTTGTGTCATTGGATGAACATTTAGGTCATTTTCGTCCTCCTTTAGCTTATTCTTGTCTAATTAGGGTCTATAACCAATCTTGTGCATCCGATAAGTTCATTTCTGTCATTGGATTAACATTTAGGTCATTTTCCTCCTCCCTAGGCATATTCTTGTACAATTAGGGTTTTTAACCATTTTTGTGCATCCAATAGGTGTGTTTGTGTCATTGGATGAACATTTATGTCATTTTCCTCCTCCATAGGCTAATTGTTTCCCAATTAGGGTTTTGTGTCATTGGATGAACATTTAGGACATTATCGTCCTCCCTACACTTAATCTTGTCCAATTAGGGTTTTTAACTAATCTTGTGCATCCAATAGGGGTGTTTGTGCCATTGGATTAACATTTAAGTCATTCTCGTCCTCCCTAGGCATATTCTTGTCCAATTAGGGTTTATAACCAATCTTGTGCCTCCAATAGCTTTGTTTGTGTCATTGGATGAACATTTTGGTCATTTTTGTCCTCCCTAGGTTAATTCTAGTCAAATTAGGGATTTTAACGAATCTTGTGCATCCAATAGGTGTGTTTGTGTCATTGGATGAACATTTAGGTCATTACCGTCCTCCCTAGTCTTATTCTTGTCCAATTAGGCTTTTTAATTAATCTTGTACATCAAATAAGTCTGTTTGTGTCATTGGATGAACATTTAGGATATTAGCGTCCTCCCAACACTTAATCTTGTCCAATTAGGGTTTTTAACTAATCTTGTGCATCCAATAGGTGTGTTTGTGTCATTGGATGAACATTTAGGTCATTTTCGTCATCCTTATGCTACTTCAAGTCCAATTAGGGTTTTTAACAATTCTTGTGCATCCAATAGGTGTGTTTGTGTCATTGGATGAATATTTAGGTCATTTTCGTCCTCACTAGGCCTATTCTTGTCCTATTAGGGTTTTTAATCAATCTTGTGCATCCAATAGGTGTGTTTGTGTCATTGGATTGACATTTAGGTTATTTTCATCCTCCCTAGGCTTAATCATGTCCAATTAGGGTTTGTAATCAATTTTGGGCATTCAATAAATGTGTTTGTGTCATTGGATGAATATTTAGGTCATTTTCGTCCTCCCTATGCTTATCCTTGTGTAATTAGGGTTTTTAAGAAATCTTGTGCATCCCATGAGTTCATTTGCATCATTGGATAGACATTTAGGTCGTTTTCGTCCTCCGTAGGATTATTCTTGTGCAATTTGGGTTTTTAACAAATCTTGTGCATCCAATAAGTTCATTTGTGTCATTGGATTTAAATTTAGGTCAATTTCGTCTTCCCTAGGCATATTCTTGTCCAATTAGGGTTGATAATCAACCTTATGCATCCAATAGGGGTGTTTGTGTCATTGGATTAACATTTAGGTCATTTCGTCCTCCCTAGGCATATTCTTGTCCAATTAGGGTTTTTAACCAATCTTGTGCATCCAATAGCTCTATTTGTGTCATTGGATGAACATTTAGGTCATTTTCGTCCTACCTAGGTTAATTCTTGTCGAATTAGGGTTTTTAACGAATCTTGTGCATCCAATAGGTGTGTTTGTGTCATTGGATGAACATTTAGGTCATTTTTGTCCTCCATTGGCTAATTGTTTCCCAATTAGGGTTTTTAACCAATCTTGTGCATCCAAAAGGTGTGTTTGTGTCATTGGATGAACATTTAGGTTATTTTCGTCCTCCTTTAGCTTATTCTTGTCCAATTAGGGTCTGTAACCAATCTTGTGCATCCAATAAGTTCATTTCTGTCATTGGATTAACATTTTGGTCATTTTCCTCCTCCCTAGGCAAATTCTTGTCCAATTAGGGTTTTTAAGCAATCTTGTGCATCCAATATGTGTGTTTGTGTCATTGGATTAATATTTAGGTCATTTTCATCCTCCCTAGGCATATTCTTGTCCAATTAGGGTTTTAAACCATTTTTGTGCATCCAATAGGTGTGTTTGTGTCATTGGATGAACATTTAGGTCATTTTCGTCCTCCATAGGCTAATAGTTTCCCAATTAGAGTTTTTAACCAATCTTGTGCATCAAATAAGTTCGTTTGTGTCATTGGATGACATTATCGTCCTCCCTACAGTTAATCTTGTCCAATTAGGGTTTTTAACTAATCTTGTGCATCCAATAGGGGCGTTTGTGCCATTGGATTAACATTTAAGTCATTTTCGTCCTCCCTAGGCATATTCTTGTCCAATTAGGGTTTTTAACCAATCTTGTGCATCCAATAGCTCTGTTTGTGTCATTGGAAGAATATTTTGGTCATTTTCGTCCTCCCTAGGTTAATTCTTGTCGAATAAGGGATTTTAACGAATCTTGTGCATCCAATAGGTGTGTTTGTGTCATTGGATGAACATTTAGGTCATTTTCGTCCTCCTTTAGCATATTCTTGTCTAATTAGGGTCTATAACCAATCTTGTGCATCCGATAAGTTCATTTCTGTCATTGGATTAACATTTAGGTCATTTTCCTCCTCCCTAGGCAAATTCTTGTCCAATTAGGGTTTTTAAGCAATCTTGTGCATCCAATAAGTGTGTTTGTGTCATTCGATTAATATTTAGGTCATTTTCATCCACCCTAGGCATATTCTTGTCCAATTATGGTTTTTAACCATTTTTGTGCATCCAATAGGTGTGTTTGTGTCATTGGATGAACATTTAGGTCATTTTTGTCCTCCATAGGCTAATTGTTTCCCAATTAGGGTTTTTAACCAATCTTGTGCATCAAATAATTTCGTTTGTATCATTGGATGAACATTTAGGACATTATCGTCCTCCCTACACTTAATCTTGTCCAGTTATGGTTTTTAACTAATCTTGTGCATCCAATAGGGGTGTTTGTGCCATTGGATTAACATTTAAGTCATTCTCGTCCTCCCTAGGCATATTCTTGTCCAACTAGAATTTATAACCAATCTTGTGCATCCAATAGCTTTGTTTGTGTCATTGGATGAACATTTTGGTCATTCTCGTCCTCCCTAGGTTAATTCTTGTCGAATTAGGGATTTTAACGAATGTAGTGCATCCAATAGGTGTGTTTGTGTCATTGGATGAACATTTAGGTCATTACCGTCCTCCCTAGTCTTATTCTTGTCCAATTAGGCTTTTTAATTAATCTTGTACGTCAAATAAGTCTGTTTGTGTCATTGGATGAACATTTAGGATATTAGCGTCCTCCCAACACTTAATCTTGTCCAATTAGGGTTTTTAACTAATCTTGTGCATCCAATAGGTGTGTTTGTGTCATTGGATGAACATTTAGGTCATTTTCGTCATCCTTATGCTACTTCAAGTCCAATTAGGGTTTTTAACCAATCTTGTGCATCCAATAGGTGTGTTTGTGTCATTGGATGAACATTTAGGTCATTTTCGTCCTCCCTAGGCCTATTCTTGTCCTATTAGGGTTTTTAATCAATCTTGTGCATCCAATAGGTGTGTTTGTGTTATTGGATCAACATTTAGGTTATTTTCATCCTCCCTAGGCTTAATCTTGTCCAATTAGGGTTTTTAATCAATCTTGTGTCATTGGATGAATATTTAGGTCATTTTCGTCCTCCCTATGCTTATTCTTGTGTAATTAGGGTTTTTAAGAAATCTTGTGCATCCGATGAGTTCATTTGCATCATTGGATTGACATTTAGGTCGTTTTCGTCCTCCCTAGGATTATTCTTGTGCAATTAGGGTTTTTAACAAATCTTGTGCATCCAATAAGTTCATTTGTGTCATTGGATTTAAATTTAGGTCAATTTCGTCCTCCCTAGGCATATTCTTGTCCAATTAGGGTTTTTAATCAACCTTGTGCATCCAATAGGTGTGTTTGTGTCATTGGATGAACATTTAGGTCATTTTCGTCCTCCTTTAGCTTATTCTTGTCTAATTAGGGTCTATAACCAATCTTGTGCATCCGATAAGTTCATTTCTGTCATTGGATTAACATTTAGGTCATTTTCCTCCTCCCTAGGCATATTCTTGTACAATTAGGGTTTTTAACCATTTTTGTGCATCCAATAGGTGTGTTTGTGTCATTGGATGAACATTTATGTCATTTTCCTCCTCCATAGGCTAATTGTTTCCCAATTAGGGTTTTGTGTCATTGGATGAACATTTAGGACATTATCGTCCTCCCTACACTTAATCTTGTCCAATTAGGGTTTTTAACTAATCTTGTGCATCCAATAGGGGTGTTTGTGCCATTGGATTAACATTTAAGTCATTCTCGTCCTCCCTAGGCATATTCTTGTCCAATTAGGGTTTATAACCAATCTTGTGCCTCCAATAGCTTTGTTTGTGTCATTGGATGAACATTTTGGTCATTTTTGTCCTCCCTAGGTTAATTCTAGTCAAATTAGGGATTTTAACGAATCTTGTGCATCCAATAGGTGTGTTTGTGTCATTGGATGAACATTTAGGTCATTACCGTCCTCCCTAGTCTTATTCTTGTCCAATTAGGCTTTTTAATTAATCTTGTACATCAAATAAGTCTGTTTGTGTCATTGGATGAACATTTAGGATATTAGCGTCCTCCCAACACTTAATCTTGTCCAATTAGGGTTTTTAACTAATCTTGTGCATCCAATAGGTGTGTTTGTGTCATTGGATGAACATTTAGGTCATTTTCGTCATCCTTATGCTACTTCAAGTCCAATTAGGGTTTTTAACCAATCTTGTGCATCCAATAGGTGTGTTTGTGTCATTGGATGAACATTTAGGTCATTTTCGTCCTCCCTAGGCCTATTCTTGTCCTATTAGGGTTTTTAATCAATCTTGTGCATCCAATAGGTGTGTTTGTGTTATTGGATCAACATTTAGGTTATTTTCATCCTCCCTAGGCTTAATCTTGTCCAATTAGGGTTTTTAATCAATCTTGTGTCATTGGATGAATATTTAGGTCATTTTCGTCCTCCCTATGCTTATTCTTGTGTAATTAGGGTTTTTAAGAAATCTTGTGCATCCGATGAGTTCATTTGCATCATTGGATTGACATTTAGGTCGTTTTCGTCCTCCCTAAGATTATTCTTGTGCAATTAGGGTTTTTAACAAATCTTGTGCATCCAATAAGTTCATTTGTGTCATTGGATTTAAATTTAGGTCAATTTCGTCCTCCCTAGGCATATTCTTGTCCAATTAGGGTTTTTAATCAACCTTGTGCATCTAATAGGTGTGTTTGTGTCATTGGATGACCATTTAGGTTATTTTTATCCTCCCTAGGCTTATTGATGTCCATTTAGGGCTTTTAACCAATCTTGTGAATCCAATACGGGTGTTTGTGTCATTGGATTAACATTTAGGTCATTTTGTCCTCGCTAGTTATATTCTTGTCCAATTACGGTTTTTAGCCAATCTTGTGCATCCAATAGGTGTGTTTGTGTCATTGGATGAATATTTAGGTCATTTTCGTCCTCACTAGGCTTATTCTTGTCCTATTAGGGTTTTTAATCAATCTTGTGCATCCAATAGGTGTGTTTGTGTTATTGGATCAACATTTAGGTCATTTTCGTCCTCCCTATGATTATTCTTGTGTAATTAGGGTTTTTAAAAAATCTTGTGCATCCAATAAGTTCATTTGTGTCATTGGATTTAAATTTAGGTCATTTTCGTCATCCGTAGGCTTATTCTTGTTCGATTAGGGTTTTTAACCAATCTTTTGCATCCAATAAGTTCATTTGTGTTGTTGGATTTACATTTAGGTCATTTTTGTCCCCCCTAGGCTTCTTCTTGTCCAATTATGGTTTTTATCTAATCTTGTGCATCCAATAGCTCCGTTTGTGTCATTGAGGGAACATTTAGGTCATTTTCGTGCTCCATAGGCTAATTCTTGCCCAATTAGGGTTTTTAACCAATCTTGTGCATCCAATAGATGTGTTTGTGTCATTGGATGAAAATTTAGGTCATTGTCCTGCTCCCTAGGGTTATTCTTGTCCAAATAGGGTTTTTAACCAATCTTGTGCATCAAATAAGTTTGTTTGTGTCACTGGATGAACGTTTAGGTCATTTTCGTCCTCGTTACACTTAATCTTGTGCAATTAGGGTTTTTAACTAACCTTGTGCATCCAATAGGTGTGTTTGTGTCATTGGATGAACATTTAGGTCATTTTCTTCCTCCATTGGCTAATTCTTGCCTAAATAAGGTCTTTAACCAATCTTGTGCATCCAATAGATGTGTTTGCTTCATTGTCGTCCTCCCTAGTCTTATTTTTGTCCAATTAGGCTTATTAACCAATCTTGTGCATCGAATAAGTTCGTTTGTGTCATAGGATGAACATCTAAGTCATTTTCGTCCTCCCTACACATAATCTTGTCCAATTAGGGTTTTTAATAATCTTTTGCATCCAAAAGGTGTGTTTGTGTCTTAGGATGAACATTTAGGTCATTTTTGTCCTCCCTAGGCTTATTCTTGTCCAATTATGGTTTTTAACTTATCCCGTGCATCGAATAAGTTCGTTTGTGTTATTGGATGAACATTTATGTGATTTTCGTCCCCTTTACACTTAATCTTGTCCTATTAGGGTTTTTATCCAATCTTGTGCATCCAATAGGTGTGTTTGTGTCATTGGATGAACATTTTGGTCGTTTTCATCCTCCCTAGGATAATTCTAGTCCAATTAGGATTTTTAACAAATCTTGTGCATCCAATAGGTGTGTTTGTGTCATTGGATGAACATTTAGTTCATTGTCGTCCTCCCTAGTCTTAATCTTTTCCAATTAGGCTTTTTATCCTATCTTGTGCAACAGATAAGTTCGTTTATGTCATTGGATGAACATTTAGGTCATTATTGTCCTCCCTAAACTTAATCTTGTCCAATTAGTTTTTTTAACTAATCTTGTGCATCCAATAGGTATGTTTGAGTCGTTTGATGAACATTTAGGTAATTTTCGTCCTCCCTAGGCTAATTCTAGTCCAATTAGGTTTTTTAACCAATCTTGCGCATCCAATAGGTGTGTTTGTGTCATTGGATGAACATTTAGGTCTTTTTCGTCCTCCGTAGACGAATTCTAGTTAAATTAGGGTTTTTAACCAGTCTTGTGCATCCAATAGGTGTATTTGTGTCATTGGATTAACATTTAGGTCATTTCGTCCTCCCTAGGCATATTCTTGTCCAATTAGGGTTTTTAACCAATCTTGTGCATCCAATAGCTCTATTTGTGTCATTGGATGAACATTTAGGTCATTTTCGTCCTACCTAGGTTAATTCTTGTCGAATTAGGGTTTTTAACGAATCTTGTGCATCCAATAGGTGTGTTTGTGTCATTGGATGAACATTTAGGTCATTTTTGTCCTCCATTGGCTAATTGTTTCCCAATTAGGGTTTTTAACCAATCTTGTGCATCCAAAAGGTGTGTTTGTGTCATTGGATGAACATTTAGGTTATTTTCGTCCTCCTTTAGCTTATTCTTGTCCAATTAGGGTCTGTAACCAATCTTGTGCATCCAATAAGTTCATTTCTGTCATTGGATTAACATTTTGGTCATTTTCCTCCTCCCTAGGCAAATTCTTGTCCAATTAGGGTTTTTAAGCAATCTTGTGCATCCAATATGTGTGTTTGTGTCATTGGATTAATATTTAGGTCATTTTCATCCTCCCTAGGCATATTCTTGTCCAATTAGGGTTTTAAACCATTTTTGTGCATCCAATAGGTGTGTTTGTGTCATTGGATGAACATTTAGGTCATTTTCGTCCTCCATAGGCTAATAGTTTCCCAATTAGAGTTTTTAACCAATCTTGTGCATCAAATAAGTTCGTTTGTGTCATTGGATGACATTATCGTCCTCCCTACAGTTAATCTTGTCCAATTAGGGTTTTTAACTAATCTTGTGCATCCAATAGGGGCGTTTGTGCCATTGGATTAACATTTAAGTCATTTTCGTCCTCCCTAGGCATATTCTTGTCCAATTAGGGTTTTTAACCAATCTTGTGCATCCAATAGCTCTGTTTGTGTCATTGGAAGAATATTTTGGTCATTTTCGTCCTCCCTAGGTTAATTCTTGTCGAATAAGGGATTTTAACGAATCTTGTGCATCCAATAGGTGTGTTTGTGTCATTGGATGAACATTTAGGTCATTTTCGTCCTCCTTTAGCATATTCTTGTCTAATTAGGGTCTATAACCAATCTTGTGCATCCGATAAGTTCATTTCTGTCATTGGATTAACATTTAGGTCATTTTCCTCCTCCCTAGGCAAATTCTTGTCCAATTAGGGTTTTTAAGCAATCTTGTGCATCCAATAAGTGTGTTTGTGTCATTCGATTAATATTTAGGTCATTTTCATCCACCCTAGGCATATTCTTGTCCAATTATGGTTTTTAACCATTTTTGTGCATCCAATAGGTGTGTTTGTGTCATTGGATGAACATTTAGGTCATTTTCGTCCTCCATAGGCTAATTGTTTCCCAATTAGGGTTTTTAACCAATCTTGTGCATCAAATAATTTCGTTTGTATCATTGGATGAACATTTAGGACATTATCGTCCTCCCTACACTTAATCTTGTCCAATTATGGTTTTTAACTAATCTTGTGCATCCAATAGGGGTGTTTGTGCCATTGGATTAACATTTAAGTCATTCTCGTCCTCCCTAGGCATATTCTTGTCCAACTAGAATTTATAACCAATCTTGTGCATCCAATAGCTTTGTTTGTGTCATTGGATGAACATTTTGGTCATTCTCGTCCTCCCTAGGTTAATTCTTGTCGAATTAGGGATTTTAACGAATGTAGTGCATCCAATAGGTGTGTTTGTGTCATTGGATGAACATTTAGGTCATTACCGTCCTCCCTAGTCTTATTCTTGTCCAATTAGGCTTTTTAATTAATCTTGTACGTCAAATAAGTC
Organism: Cicer bijugum; assembly: GCA_037974875.1. Classification (NCBI taxonomy): domain Eukaryota; kingdom Viridiplantae; phylum Streptophyta; class Magnoliopsida; order Fabales; family Fabaceae; genus Cicer; species Cicer bijugum. The sequence goes on along the minus strand of JBBPBT010000114.1, from coordinate 2,575 downwards.
TGTTTGTGTCATTGGATGAACATTTAGGATATTAGCGTCCTCCCAACACTTAATCTTGTCCAATTAGGGTTTTTAACTAATCTTGTGCATCCAATAGGTGTGTTTGTGTCATTGGATGAACATTTAGGTCATTTTCGTCATCCTTATGCTACTTCAAGTCCAATTAGGGTTTTTAACCAATCTTGTGCATCCAATAGGTGTGTTTGTGTCATTGGATGAACATTTAGGTCATTTTCGTCCTCCCTAGGCCTATTCTTGTCCTATTAGGGTTTTTAATCAATCTTGTGCATCCAATAGGTGTGTTTGTGTTATTGGATCAACATTTAGGTTATTTTCATCCTCCCTAGGCTTAATCTTGTCCAATTAGGGTTTTTAATCAATCTTGTGTCATTGGATGAATATTTAGGTCATTTTCGTCCTCCCTATGCTTATTCTTGTGTAATTAGGGTTTTTAAGAAATCTTGTGCATCCGATGAGTTCATTTGCATCATTGGATTGACATTTAGGTCGTTTTCGTCCTCCCTAAGATTATTCTTGTGCAATTAGGGTTTTTAACAAATCTTGTGCATCCAATAAGTTCATTTGTGTCATTGGATTTAAATTTAGGTCAATTTCGTCCTCCCTAGGCATATTCTTGTCCAATTAGGGTTTTTAATCAACCTTGTGCATCTAATAGGTGTGTTTGTGTCATTGGATGACCATTTAGGTTATTTTTATCCTCCCTAGGCTTATTGATGTCCATTTAGGGCTTTTAACCAATCTTGTGAATCCAATACGGGTGTTTGTGTCATTGGATTAACATTTAGGTCATTTTGTCCTCGCTAGTTATATTCTTGTCCAATTACGGTTTTTAGCCAATCTTGTGCATCCAATAGGTGTGTTTGTGTCATTGGATGAATATTTAGGTCATTTTCGTCCTCACTAGGCTTATTCTTGTCCTATTAGGGTTTTTAATCAATCTTGTGCATCCAATAGGTGTGTTTGTGTTATTGGATCAACATTTAGGTCATTTTCGTCCTCCCTATGATTATTCTTGTGTAATTAGGGTTTTTAAAAAATCTTGTGCATCCAATAAGTTCATTTGTGTCATTGGATTTAAATTTAGGTCATTTTCGTCATCCGTAGGCTTATTCTTGTTCGATTAGGGTTTTTAACCAATCTTTTGCATCCAATAAGTTCATTTGTGTTGTTGGATTTACATTTAGGTCATTTTTGTCCCCCCTAGGCTTCTTCTTGTCCAATTATGGTTTTTATCTAATCTTGTGCATCCAATAGCTCCGTTTGTGTCATTGAGGGAACATTTAGGTCATTTTCGTGCTCCATAGGCTAATTCTTGCCCAATTAGGGTTTTTAACCAATCTTGTGCATCCAATAGATGTGTTTGTGTCATTGGATGAAAATTTAGGTCATTGTCCTGCTCCCTAGGGTTATTCTTGTCCAAATAGGGTTTTTAACCAATCTTGTGCATCAAATAAGTTTGTTTGTGTCACTGGATGAACGTTTAGGTCATTTTCGTCCTCGTTACACTTAATCTTGTGCAATTAGGGTTTTTAACTAACCTTGTGCATCCAATAGGTGTGTTTGTGTCATTGGATGAACATTTAGGTCATTTTCTTCCTCCATTGGCTAATTCTTGCCTAAATAAGGTCTTTAACCAATCTTGTGCATCCAATAGATGTGTTTGCTTCATTGTCGTCCTCCCTAGTCTTATTTTTGTCCAATTAGGCTTATTAACCAATCTTGTGCATCGAATAAGTTCGTTTGTGTCATAGGATGAACATCTAAGTCATTTTCGTCCTCCCTACACATAATCTTGTCCAATTAGGGTTTTTAATAATCTTTTGCATCCAAAAGGTGTGTTTGTGTCTTAGGATGAACATTTAGGTCATTTTTGTCCTCCCTAGGCTTATTCTTGTCCAATTATGGTTTTTAACTTATCCCGTGCATCGAATAAGTTCGTTTGTGTTATTGGATGAACATTTATGTGATTTTCGTCCCCTTTACACTTAATCTTGTCCTATTAGGGTTTTTATCCAATCTTGTGCATCCAATAGGTGTGTTTGTGTCATTGGATGAACATTTTGGTCGTTTTCATCCTCCCTAGGATAATTCTAGTCCAATTAGGATTTTTAACAAATCTTGTGCATCCAATAGGTGTGTTTGTGTCATTGGATGAACATTTAGTTCATTGTCGTCCTCCCTAGTCTTAATCTTTTCCAATTAGGCTTTTTATCCTATCTTGTGCAACAGATAAGTTCGTTTATGTCATTGGATGAACATTTAGGTCATTATTGTCCTCCCTAAACTTAATCTTGTCCAATTAGTTTTTTTAACTAATCTTGTGCATCCAATAGGTATGTTTGAGTCGTTTGATGAACATTTAGGTAATTTTCGTCCTCCCTAGGCTAATTCTAGTCCAATTAGGTTTTTTAACCAATCTTGCGCATCCAATAGGTGTGTTTGTGTCATTGGATGAACATTTAGGTCTTTTTCGTCCTCCGTAGACGAATTCTAGTTAAATTAGGGTTTTTAACCAGTCTTGTGCATCCAATAGGTGTATTTGTGTCATTGGATT
>JBBPBT010000072.1:5901956-5934237 GCA_037974875.1 Cicer bijugum | reverse complement strand
AGGGGACAAAAAAGAATCATAGAAAACAACATAATCAAAGGATACAACAGAATCAGTGAATACAACAAAATCAAAGGATACAACAGAATTAGAAGATATATATTGATTAGAGGATACACAATGATTAGAGAAAATACACACACACAAATTAGAGGAAACACAATGATCAGAAGAAACACACAGATTAGAAGAAATACAATAAATAGAGGAAACAACTTGTTCACAGGAAGTGCGTCCTTTGTTGGCTATGTAACACTCAATTTGATAAACTCGTTTTAACTATGGTATACAAAACATTTTGATAAGTTGTCTATGCCTCTAAAGGTAATTCAACGAAAATAGATTATTGACTATGTCTGTTATATTCACATATTAACATTTGACTCTACTTCTGATATTGATACACTCCAATCTAACTCTAATACTTTTGGCTCTACTTCTAATATTAACACAATGGCTATGGCTTTCATAATTTTGACTCTAACGAAAGTCAATGCCTCCAACAAAAGTCAACAAATATGACAAAGTCAACACATCTAAAAAAGTCAATCCCTCTAATGAAGATTGATGATTCTAGAAATTGTGTATGACTTTAAAGAAGTAATTGTGACGCAATGTAAAGGATTCTTGACCACATTCTGATGTTGACACTTTTGCCTCTGATACTAATTTTGGAAGATATAAAAAGTTCACAAAAAGACTTGAAAATATTCTTGAAAAGTTCCAAATTGGTATCATAGTTTGACCTCAAGGACTAGTATTTAACAGTCTGAGAAAGGATCCAACAAATTTTTTATGCTCCAATAAATGTTATGATTTGTAGTTTTGTGTAAGTATATGTGTTGCAATAGTTTGACATACAATTATAAAGACTTCAAATATTATTTAAGTCTGCACCATTTAAATTTTATTTTTTTTATGTCAAATTTATACACCCTATTTTATAATGACAAAGGGGAAGAAAAGAAGAAGAAAAGATAATACAATTAAGTGCATATGCATATATCATTATTATGATAATTACTTGCAATTCACCCATGTTTTTTTGGGCTTAAAATCCTCTAAAAATATGAATTGTTCTATTAGACTTAAACATCCTAAAAAGAATAATAATTCTAAGGCTTAACTTCACGAGGAATTATGAATTGGTATCCTGGAAATTTGTGAAATAAATTAGAAGGAATTATCAAAGTTATGATAATGTTGCATTTTTTTTTAATATTACATTCACGAGGAGCATAATTTGTGAAATAAATTAAAATGAATGATTTTTTTGTTATTCTAAGACACTCAATTGCTCTCATATGTTGGGTTAAAGTTGTAAGGAATTTGAATGTTTTTTAATGACAACATTTAATACAAATGTCTTTTTGTAGCGTTTTTTAAATTCATTTTTTTAAAATTAGTAACATAATTGTTTGAACAAAACCACCCATTTACCAACTAAGATTTGATTCAAAGTTATAATTGAAGAAAATTTAGTATAATATTTAATTTAAATTTATAATTGAAGAAAATCTAAAATAAGATTTGATTCAAATTTATAATTAAAGAAAAATATAAAATAAGATTTAATTCAAATTTATAATTGATTAAAATATAAAATAAGATTTGATTCATATTTATAATTGAAGAAAATCTTTGACCAAGTCGAAAAGATGATATGGTCAAGATTTGAAGAATATTTGATCAACATTTGAAGAAGATTTAATTAAGATTTGATCATGATTTGAAAAATTTACAAACTCAATCTACACAAAATAGGAATAGAATTAATCTGAAGAATTTACAAACGCAATCTAAACAAAATAAAAATATAATCAATTTGAAGAATTTACAAACTCAAATATACACAAGATACAATTCAGAATTACACAAGGACTAAATTGAAGCCCAAATTTTCACTATAAATAGACACTAAAAGCTGAAGAAGAAAAACATCGAAAAGCATAGAGTAGAAGAACTCAATCTCAAAGTTCTTAATTCATATTAGAGTTCAAAGAAAAAAATACTTGTTCATGTAAGAAACATTTTCTGAGTGTGTTTTTTCTTAGAGTGCGAAAGTTATTATTATTATTATTACTTTTGTTAGAAGTAACTACTCAAGTTCCAATTTTTGTATTCAACCCGATAATTGTTTAGTTGTTTCGTCAATTTGGGTTTCCAGTTTGTTAGGAGAAGACTTGGCTTGTAGGGTCAAGGTGGTTAGATCCTCAAAAGTATGGGGGTTGCCAGGCTATTTGGGAAGACTGACTTGGAAAGTCATGTGCTTTGTAATTCAACGTATTTGAATTAGTGGATTAGAGCCTTTTGAATGAGGGGACTCAATGTTCTCAAGTTAGTGTTGAATCAAGATAAATCGACGTGTCAAATTATTTATGCTTTCACAAGATCCTAAACTTTGGGACTTGGTGGAAGATGGTTATATTGCTCCGAAGAATACTGATGGTATTGAAATTCCATGAAAGGAGATTAATGCTGATCAGAAGAAGATGTACAAGATGCATCATAATTCCAGAACATTCATGATAAACGCAATCACCTTCATGGAGTTTGTCAAGTCCACTAAAAAAGAGACAACAAAGAGTATTTATGATAGTCTGATTTGACCTATGAAGGAAGCAAGAAAGTTTAAGAAGTAAAGGCCAACCTCCTAGTCAAAAAGTATGAGTTGTTCAAGATGGAAGAAGTTGAAGACATTGAAACAATGTTTTCCATATTCCAAACCCTGGTTGTAGGGTTAAACGCACTTGAGAAGAGTTATACCACTATTGATCTTGTGAAGAAAATTCTTCGGTGTCTGACAAGCAAGTGGAGATCTAAGATTACTTCCAGTCAAGAAGCAAATGATCTAAATACACTAAAGCTATAAGAATTAATCTGCTCTATCACATCACATGAAATTGAGCTTGAAGAAGATGAGCCCAAGAAGAAGAACAAGACTCTGAACTTGATATCTAAGCAGAAGAAGGTTCTAAAACCAACATCAGAATTAGAGGATAGTGTTTTGGATAATCAGAATCTGAACATCAAAATCAGAATATGCTCTATCGAAACTAGAAAAATTTGAAAAATGTGGTACAACAGAAAGAAGAAATTTCCGCAAAGATATTCCAAGCAATCCAACAAAGGGAATTATGATAAATATGAAAACAAAATGACCATCTTCTATGGATGCAATAAACCTAGATATATCAAGTCAGAATGTTCAAATATGGAGAAAGGTAAAAACTAGAGGAAAGATTTCGGACCCAAGAAGAAGAGTATGATGCTACACTAGAATATCTTGTTCTATGCTAACCACATGGAAAGAAAAGAAATATTTAATATCTAACAAACCAGTACTGAACCAGATTTGGGTACCGAAGGATAACATAATTTATGTTTCAGATGTTTTAAGCAACCAAATTGAAATACCAGTCATGGTGCCTGGTCAATGGATGCTTGCAATATTTGAAGGAAAAGACGTCTATGTTTCAAGAACTACCAAACTGAAGCCAACTGACTCTTGTGGAAGAAGGACTGGTCAATGCAATACCTATAAGAACGAGAACCATACAATGAATCAGAAATATCAAGAAAAATCAGAAAAATCAGGAGTATCAACAAAATCAAAACTGGCAAAGAAATCATACATATCAACAGAACCGAAACTACTAGAAGAATTATAATTACCATCAGTTCCAAAATAACCAAAGCAACTCAATAGATCAGAAAAAACAGAAGTGTCAAATGAACAATCAAAATCAGGAGACTTCTTTGAGCACTCCAATCAAATTCATAAAGACTACAAACCTAGATAGGACTTCGAATTCCTTCATCCAGAATCTCTAATAAAAAAAATATGCAAACTCAAAATCTGAAAACCATAAAAGAAGAATTAAGAGAGTTTTCAAAGTGAAACTGAAACTGTTAACATATAGGTGATACATTTCTTTAAATTTTATTATTGTCTGATGTGATGTTTACTGTGATAATAAGAAGCTTGATCTTAAAAATCAAATCTAAATAAGTATTTTGCAGGTTCTCACAAATTTAGAGGAACAAAGATATCCACATAATCTGAACATTTCAGTAGAAGTAGCATACATTTTTTAGTTTTTAGAAACAAGTAGAAACCACCAGAAACATCACTAATGTTTTGGTTAAATTGATTTCATTCTTCAATTATCTGATTTATATTATGTTTTATGGCCAACAACTTGACCTTAAAAAGTCAAATCAAGTTGAGGATACTGCAGGTTTACCAGTACCAAAGGAAGTAGATGCAGAGATATCAAAAGATTTCAAATCTTCAGATGATGAATCTGATCAAGTTAGAATCAGGATGGAAGTACCATACATCTCATCATTTGAGGATCAAATCATCATTAAAAGATACTACTTTGTTTGGCTCACTGTCGTGAATTGAGTATACCATTGTTGATGAAGCATTGATAGATGATGGATGAATTCTTGCAATGCAAGAAGAGTTAAATGAATCTAAGAAGAATCATGTTTGGGATCTAGTACCTAGATCAATGAAGAACATTATTGGAACCATGTGGGTTTTCATAAACAAGCTAAATGAAAAAAGTGAAATGGTCAGAAACAAGGCAAGACTTATCGCACAATGCTACAGTCATCAAGAGGGCATTAATTACACTAAGACATTTGCTCCAATGGCCAGGTTAGAAACTATTTGTATCCTTCTTTCTTTTGTTGCAATAATAAAATTACATTATTTTAAATGGATGTTAAAAGTTCTTTTCTAAATGGCTATATAAGTGAAGAAGTCTATGTTAAACAACCCATTGGTTTTGAAAGTACTGAATTTCCAAATTATGTTTTTAAATTTAGGAAATCTATGTATGATCCAAAATAGGCACCTAGGGTATTATATGAAAGATTTGGTAACTTGTTTCTTAAAAATAACTTTGAAATAAGACAAGTTGATAATACACTCTGTGGTAGTAGATCTAAAAGAAAATTTTGATTTGGAGTAAGTTGAAGTTCTTGGAAAAAAACGTATTTGGAGTTTTAAAAGTCTACTCCACAAATGTTATACATCTTGGTATTGTAATGATAGATTTCAAAGAAAAATATGGATTTGGGACATTTTAATATTTTGCAAAAGAAATGATTTAGTTAGAAAGTTCTTTTTCTTTCATTAATGTTGTAGATCCAAGTATTGTGGTAATAGATCTTAAAGAAATTTTTTATTTAAAACACTTTGATGTTTTACTAAAAACAATTGATTTGTAATAGAATGATATTTTCTTCACAAAAGTGTTAGATGCATGAGTTGTGATACTAGATCTGGAAGAAAATTTTGATTTGGAACCATTTGAAGTTTTGACTTAAAAAGTGAATTTGTGTTAGTAAATAATTTTTGTTGTTATAAAGATCTTTTCCCTAATGGCCGAACCAAAGATGAAATCTTAGAGATTTGGAATTTCAAAATTTTCTTTTGGGCGGATGAGAATACGATCTTTGATTTAAAAAGGGTTAAGAAGCTAAAGTTGTATTTTAATTGTTGTTGAAAATTTTAAAGGTTTTGAAAAAGTTAGTAGACTTGAAGTGGCAACATTGAAATTTTTAAGTGTTTAAGTAGTAAGAAAGAGTTGAAATTTAAATGTCATGTGGACAAATTCTAAAGAAAGAAATGAGACAAAAGAAGCCTTATTCTTTTATGAAAAGTTTGGAAACAAATGTAGGAAGTTGTGTTTTTAAAAATAGATGGTTTAGTGATATATCTCCCAACAAATTGAGTAATAAAAATTTATGAGCTTTAGAAAGGTCTTTGAAGTGATTTGAATTGTTTTGGAACTATGAAAATAGTCTTTGATGTTTTTCAAGAAATTTGTCAAAAATAAGTGTTGGTGTTTTGAAGTTTAAAATTAGAAGTATCTCATTTTGATAAAAAGTATTAATCAATTATATATCCTAGTATAATATAGGAATTTTTGGCATGAGTTAGTTATGAAAAAAGAAAACTCTAGGGGTGGTTTAGGAGTTGAGACTGAATTGGCGAGACTTGTTTGGGATTTTGGGATTTCATTTTAACTTTGTCAAATTGATTTGGTTCACGATGTTATAAAATTTATTGATGATAAACTGTCGTGAGCATGTACTTTGAAAATCAGTTGAATTATTTACTAGTGTTTAATGAGTGTTAAAATATAGTGTTTTAATAACTAATATACGTCACCGGGATTCACGATCCTCACACAACACCTCGAACCAGCTTCCTTTTCCTTCTTTGAAATTGGTCTCACTCTCACAAACACAGTTACTCTATTCCCTGTTTTCTTCATTTCCGGTAACAATAGCTTCCGAGTCACCACACTGTTCTTGAAAGAAGGGTTATTGGGAGGTGAACGGTTTTGTTGTTCCCGGGCTTTCAACTTCTCCTTTAAACCTTGATGTGAATTCAAATGGTTCAATGTGTGATTTTTTTGTTGGTCTAGGAGAGAACCCATAACTAGAAATTTCTTGGTTTTGAAAGCTTGATTTGATGATTGTTATACTATACGATGCGATGAATATCAGAGAGAGCGATGCGATTAAATTTCTACTAATTCTTGGATTATTGTATTATTATGTAACTGTCGAATATATATAGCCGTGGTTCGAACCGCGGTTCAGTTTTATTTATTATTATTATTATTATTATTATTATATTATTATTATTATTATTATATTATTATTATATTATTATTATATTATTATTATTATTATTATTATTATTATTATTATTATTATTATTATTAGTTTTGAAAACTTGATTTGATGATTGTTATACAATGCAATAAATCTCAGAAAGAGAGAGCGTTTTTTGCTATTGGATTTCTTGCAGATTATTATGAAATAGATTTAGATGAAGAGAATAGAAAGTGTTACAAAAGTGTTTTTATTTTATAAAGGTCGAATATATAGCCCAAACCGTGATTTATAATAGGTTGAGGTTTTATTTATTTATTGTTTATTTATTTAATATTATTATTATTATTATTATTATTATTTCATTTGATTGATTTTGAGAAGTAGATGAGACTATAGTCACCTCTGGAGTCAACAATCTAATAAGTGGTTCATTGATGAACCACTTTTAAATATTATTAGATTTATTTAAAAAATAACAAATATTTTAATAAATTAAATATAAACGCGAGATTTCAAATTCTTTTTTGTTAAGATTTTCTTAAGTTAATGTATAATGAGTTTGACATTAATATCAGGAGAAAATTCAAATTTAATGATAATATTTAGATAATATTTACTTTCACTAGATAAAGTACACAAAATTTAAGTAAAAAATTAGAACTTCAAGTATATGAATGTGAATGATTACTAATCTTACTAATCTTTCACATTCATATACTTGAAGTTCTAATTTTCTCAAAGAAAGATTTAGTTATGATTATACATATTACTTTGTTATTATTGTACAGAATCCTTTGTAAAGAATCGACTCTCAAACAAGATTTGAGACATATCAGATTCTTTCGAAACAATCTCATCGTTATTGTAACTCAAACTATAAGAGTTTATTATAGTTTGAAAATATTGTTAGAAATACTATCAAGGTTGATGAGTGAATTAATTAATTCTCTTTCTAGGTAGAAAGAAATAGAGCTTGTAACACATCAAGACTGATCTTAATTAGGTGTTGTAAAACCAATAAGGTTCTTTGTTTTAAACACTTAGTGGAAAAAACTCACAACTGTGAGGATTGGACCTAGCCCAAGTTTGGTGAACCAAGATACATTCTTGTGTGGTATTTCTTCTCTTATCTCTTTATTTATTAAGTCTGATTAATTACTCGAATTAAAACATAAACTGAATTTTGTTTTCAAGCTAACCAAGAATGTTCTCCGTTTTGTGTTTTCTTAACCAATATCATTCTTGAGTTAAATCTTTTCAGAATTTTTTAAATAGAAACATTTACAATTCAAACCCTTTTCCTTGTAAATCGATATTACTACTTTAAAATATTTCAAGAGTTCATTGTTTGAAAAACTTTTTAAATTGTATAAGAATGTTTAACTAATTTTTAAGAGCATATTTTCATTTTTCAAGGTATGGGGTGCGAGTTTCTGAAACATATAAATATAGTGTCTTATAAGAAACATATAAGATTGGATATTCTATCTGAATTATAAATATAGTGTCTTATTTTAATTATAATTAATTATAGTTTTAGTCATTTATTTGTATTGATTCACCGAATTAATCTCTCTATTTTTAAAGTCGACAATTTTGGTCCTCCCTCTAGTTTTTTAACAATAAAATGGTGGCGTGACATATTTTAAATAACATGTTATATGTATAATGATCAACACCTATAAAATTAAAATAAAACACCGTAAAACTTAACTTCCAACTCCATAATTTTTTTATCTTTGTAATTTAACTAATCACATATGAATAATTAATGCATCTAGATAGTTCTATATCATGTAATTGCATCACACGTTTTTTAAAATATGTCAAATAATCATTTTTTAGTTCAAATGTTTCATAGAGGGACCGAAATTGTCGAAATTTAAAATATGAAGATAAATTTCATGAATTTGTACAAATAGGGGATTAAAACTATAATTAAGTTTTTTTTATTAATTATATATATATATATATATATATTGATTATCAAATGCATATGATATTCAACATAAATATACAAAAACTCTAATCATTAATTCTTTTAATACATTTAGAAGAGAAATAAAATATTGTTAAGGAAAAATTTAAATTTACACGATAATTGAAAAGTACATACAAATTCAAATTCACATTAAAATAATAATAATAATAATAATAATAATAATAATAATAATTTGTGTGTTTCCTCTAAACAGTGTGTTTTCTCTAATCATTGTGTATCCTCTAATCAATATATATCTTCTAATTCTGTTGTATCCTTTGATTTTGTTGTATTCTCTGATTCTGTTGTATCCTTCGATTATGTTGTTTTCTATGATTCTTTTTTGTCCCCTCTAGTTCTGTTGTTTTCCTCCGATTCTACTTGTTTCCTCTTATTTTATTATGCGGTTAGTTATGTACTTGTTTGTTCTATTTTTCTGCACACTTAAGGTAGACCATTAGTACATTAAATTGCTCTCACAAACTTCTTTTTGTTATCAGCAAAACTAGAAAGAAATTATTTTCTAAAAACATATTGGTTCTAACAATAATGTTCTTGTGCTCTTGGCTAACATGATCAACAAAGCCTCTTTTTGGAACAATGAAACCCATTACAATTTTGAACAATGCCCTCATTTTGAAACAATGCAGCCTATTACTTTTCAGCTAGGTAGATACTAGGTTGGCCTTAGAGCCTTCTTTGTGATTTTTTTGCAATACCCAACAACTTATCAAAACCTAGCTGAATCCTTAAACCTTCATCCAAGCACCTTGGGAATGCAACAATGGTGGGACGAATGATCCTAGCCTAAGTCCGCAAAGCATCGCTGGAAACTTCATCATTTGAAGTTGTAGCACACCTCAAGAAATTTTTAACTAGCTCATCAAAAATCTTATGTTCTTCCAGGTTGAAGTAATTGTACCAATCAATCTCGCAAAAATCATTGATGAAGTCAAACCCGTTCTCAACCAGATTCTAAAAATTCACTTGGAATTCTCCAAGGGTTTCAAGTTCAAAATGATTGATAGACATTCTAGAAAAAAGTTTTGGATGACATTTTTTCATATATAGTTGTAGAGAGATTATAGGTTTAGGGTTCAAGAAAGTGTTGAGAGAGAAAGATAGTAAAGATAGTTGGTGAATGGGAGTTGTGATTGGGTAGTTTTATTCAAATGATACCGTTACTAATTCAAAAAAATAAAATAAAATAAAATAAAATGAATTTGAATAACAATACCAAAAGACAATTGTAACAAATGTGATGTCATTGAAAAATATACTAAATCATTACAACTTTAACTCAACATACAAGAGCAAGTGATTGTCTTAGAGTACTAACAATCAATGCATGTTACTACCAACAAAAAATTTGGTTCTAAAGGTAAATAATTAGTGTTGTTTGACCAAGGAAAAACTTTTCATTTTATTCAGCAAGGGTTTATAAAGAGATCTATAACCATATGTAGATTGAAATTCAATCTATACGAGACAAAATAAAAGTTCAATTATCCAGAGGCATAATGAAAATTCATTTTAGACAAACAACATAGAGTTTAAAGAATCGTTCTTTTATAAAGTAAACATTGTCATGTTTAATTTTAATATGGTTGACTCAAATTCACATTAATAATAATAATAATAATAATAATAATAATTTTCAAGTCTTTTTGTGAACTTTTAAATTTACACGATAATTGAAAAGTTCATACAAATTAAAATTCACATTAAAATTATAGAAAAATTAGATATGCAATTATATAATCAGCAGAATGAGTTTTTTCTTTGTTGGATTTATTGAAGCTTCCACCACCAACAACATAAACTTAAATGTTTATATCGTTTGGTCTCACCAAGGGTTTGTGAGAATGTGTAATAGAAACTAACCTGTCATGAACCCCCGATCACCCATGCAAATCACTAAGACACCTCCTCCTTCGACCGAACAACAACTCCAAATCTTAGCAAGAAGAGTTTTTTCTTTGTTGGATTTAATGAAGCTTCCACCACCAAAAACATAACCTTAAATTTAGGAGCAGTGATTGAAAACAACTGAATATTTCGTTTAACAAACAACACTCAAAGAATAATTGGTCATTTATTTTATTCAATATAAACTTAATAAAGCCAACACTACAACAAAATTTTCTCAAAACCAAATAACACGATAGTTAATTTTGAAATTTAATTTTAATGTTGTACAGTTAGTAATAGAAGAATGGTCGATAATCAAAAATTACCTCTAGTGAGATGATCGATAGATGAAGAGAGTTGATTTTGGCTCATGGGAGTTTATCGTGATGAGGTTGTTGTTTTGAAGGAGGAGTCTAAGTGATATATGTGGGGTTGTTGAGTAGAAGGAGTTGGTGGATTCACCATAGTATAATTTTAAAAGTTTGGTCTAACATGGAAGCCTTTTTAAAAGCCTTATTCACATTAAAATATTTAAATATTCTACTCATACCATATGATCCTCTCTCCACATACCAATATCAATGTATCTATCTTTATATATTAAACAAAAAATAATTTTCTAACAAAATAATTTAAAAAAAAATCTGACACAAACATCCTTTAAACCCTAAAAAATAATTTTTGGTTTCAAATAATAGATTTTTTTCTAAAACAAATGCACCCGTTATTACCTCTTAAACAAATCTGGAACGACTATTGAGTGATTGACTATCTGAATGATTATCGAATATGAAACGACTACCAAATATAGAATCGCTATCGAATATGGAACGAATACTGAATACGGAATGATTACTCAGTGATTGCCTAATTGATAGAATTTAAAATAGTAAATAATATTTTTAATATAATAATAAAAAATAATATTAATAAATAATAAAATATATATAGGTCGGCCTGCCAGCCCTAATAGGCTTTCTTATAAGCCTAAGTCTGACCTATTTAAATAAATAGGCTTTAAAAACAGCCTGAGTCTAGTATTTTTATTAAATATGTCAAACCAGGTCAGGCCATAGGCCCCTGATGGTCGGCCTAGCCTATTTCCATCCCTAATTACGATTAAGGAATCACATGTAAATCTGCAGCAAACAAAAAATTTACTACCGTATTTTTTGCGGAATTTGGGTCTGCAAGATATAACTCTGTCTGAATGTGGTATGTAGGAAAATCCTCACGCATTACTTGCAGAACCATTTTCGCAAGAAAATATGCAGGTCATACTCTGATTTTTGGTAGTGTCATTTAGATCTCTTATTGACATAATTTTTTAAAATCCCGATCTATTATTTTATTAATTTTTGTCGGCATAACTGAGGGGCTCATTGTCACGATCTGAAAACTAAACATCGTGACCGACGCACAAGCTATACTCCTAGTCGACGAAGATGCCTATTTTGAGAAATCCTTCATAAAACATCAATAATAACCGGCTAAACCAAGAAAACTCTGAATCTCTTTTACTGTGGTAGGTCTGGACCAATTCTACATTGCTTCCACCTTACTTGGATCAACACTTATTCCATTCCTAGACACAACATGACCTAAAAATGCCACACTATCCAGCCAAAACTGACATTTAGAGAATTTGGCATATAATTGTCTATCTCTTAAGCTTTGCATAACCAACCTCAAATGTTGCTCGTGTTCTTCTTTACTCTTGGAATAAACAAGGATATCATCGATAAACAGAATCACATAAAATTTGCAGGGGCATTAGTAAGCCCAAAAGACAAAACCAGAAATTCCTAATGTCCATAACGCGAGCGGAAAGTTGTCTTCGTTATATCATCACCCTTACTCTTCAACCTGTGATGTCCCGGTCATAAATCAATCTTAGAAAAACATTGAACTCCTTGAAGTTGGTCAAACAACTCATCAATACAGGGAAACAAATATTTATTCTTCACAATTACTTATTTAATTGTCTATAGTCTACACATAGCTGCATGGATCCATCTTTCTTGTTTACAAGTAAGACTGGTGCTCCCCAAGGAGAAGTACTTGGGCGAATAAAACCCTTATCAAGAAGATCTTGAAGTTGTTTATTAACTCCTTAAGTTCTATTGGGGCCATACGTTAACGAGGTATGGAAATAGGATAAGTGTTAGGAACTAAGTCTATAGAGAACTCAATCTCTCTATCAAGTGGAAACCTATGAAGTTCTTCAGGAAAAACATCTGGAAATTCACATGCTTTTGGATTTTATTTCCAATTTCTCCTCAACCACTTGTGTATCCCTTACCAAGGCTAAATACGCTTGACAACCTTTTCTCATTAAATTTCTAGCTCTCAAGGTTGAGATTTGGTTATCTGGTACCAGCAATATTCTCCTTGAAACGAGAAGATTGATTGCCTAGGTATCTCAAATTTCACCACTTTGTTATGATAATCCAAAGTGTCATGATGCAAAACCAACCAATCCATACCAAAAATCACATCAAATCTACCAGGTCAATAACTACTAAATCTACTAACTAGCTATTGCTCTCAATAGCTATATCACAAGAACGATACACTAACTTAGCAAGCAAATTTCTCCAACAAGTGTAGCCACAACTAAAGCTTCTTCTAGAAAAGATGAACATTTACCAAGTTGAGTAGCAGACCTCAAGGATACAAAAGAATGTGTAGCTCCAGGATGAAACAAAACATGATCATCTTTGGAACAAATAGAAAGTATACCTATAATTACTGCATTGGATGTCTTAGCATCCTGACGAGTCAAAGCAAACACTTTAGCCTGATCTCTTCCTACAAGTATCTAACTCTACCACCAAATCCTCTACCTCTCTGCTGAGATGTTCTTGAACCTCTAACATATGAATTTTCACTTTGTCGCATAGATACAGAATGAGCCTGAGAAGATGCCAAAGTTGTTAGTGTTGATGCATAACTAGAGGATTGATGGGTCGTGTCTACAGGACAATCCCTCCTAATGTGACCTACTTGGCCACATTGATAACACACCTTACCATTACCATCTCTGGAACAATTTCCAAACTGAAACCTACCATAAATAGAACATCGTGTAGCTTAAACACTGAAATATCTTTGAGGGAAAGTGGATTGTGATGCTACTCCAGAATCTAATCTACGACTATGCATTGTCCTAGAAGATTGCCCGCTATGACCACCTCTTTGAGACATCAATCTTTGTTCCACCTGATAAAAAAAACATAGATCCATCACCGTGATTCAAATAGTTACTATAAGATCCTTCAATCCTTTGTTTCTTCTGTGAATCTTGTCTAATGCCTCTTTTTTCCTTTTGTCGTTGCTCAATCTCAAGGGCCAAACTCAACACCTCAACAAAATTAGAACAATTCAACCCAACCACAAATCTAAATAAGTAATCCTTCAATCCTCCGATAAACCTTTTGACACGCATATCCTCAATGATAGGATAAGGAGCATCTCTAGAAAGTTGTATAAAAACGAGCATTATACTCTGAAACTGTCATACCCTCCGTTTTCTCCAATTTCCTAAACTCATGAGCTATCCATCTCTAACACTCTCTAGAAGAAAACGTGCCATGAACATGAGAGAACTCTCTCCATGCTAACGGAGGTGACCCAACTTGTCTACCACGTGACACTATATTAAACCAATCACGTGCCACACCTATTAGCTGAAATGATGTCAATTCTACTGCTCTTACCTCATAACAACTCAATTCTTTCCAAAGTTTCTCTAGACTATCAATGAGTTGTTGTGGGTCCTCAGTTGAGCTAGACCCAGAAAAAAGTAAGGGGTTTAAGCTTTATGAAGTCTTGTAGTTTTTGTCTGAAGCTCAACTTGTTTAACCTCTTGTTGACCGTTGGGATTTTCATGCCTTTGATCACCCTCATATTGTTGTCCGACGACCACCCCAATAAGTTGTTGCATAACTTGTTGTAATCCCTGCAGACCAGCAGCAAACTCTTCCATGCTGGATTTTTGCGCCTCCTCCTAGGTACCTCAACATCGGCATCAAAGCCATGTCCGCCAACATTAAGTTTTCGCCTATTTTAAGTACGAACTGAAACTCGACCTCGTTGAAAAGCGCCTTGGACTTGGGAAATTGACTCATAAGCAATTTCCCTTATAGTAAGATTCTAGTCTTGGGTGGCATTCTCACTTAAGCAAAGAACATTGATAAAAAATTGAACAAGACGACAATAAAATGTGGAAAAATGTTGATGATGAATTTAAACCCAAATTTATACAACAGATAAGACTCTCATAGAGTGCTAATAGTCATTGCAAGTTAGTTGTGCCTGAATACACAATTTATTGACAATAATTTATCATCACCCTATGTTTGCAACTATTAGGACCTACGACCGAGCTCTGATACCAACTTTGTCACGACCCGAAAGCTAAACGTCGTAACCGGCACACAAGCTACACTCCTAGTCTGGCTAGCCTATCAACTAACTTAATAATCAAGCGATTAAATAGTTCTCAATAACCACTTAGAAACAATATATATATACATATATATATATATACATACATACATATATATATATATATATATCATTTTTCTCGAAATTTTGACAGAGTATCCTCTATAACTTCAACGTTTCTAAATTTATAAAATTCTTGTTTAAACTCTCAATTCAGTCATAATTCAAATAGCATAATATAAATATTCAGTACATCTCCCAAAAGACTTTCTAGACTCAAAATAGCTTCAAATTACATCATGACTCTATAGACTTTACAAAAAAAGTTATCGATCAAAGAGGCCTATCAAAACAAATATGATCGAAACTTGAATCTACTAACAGCTTGCTACTCAGCTGCCTGCGAATCTAAAGAAGATAAACAACATGAAGGGGCACCACAAAGACTTAGTGAGGAGACAACAACCACCACCAACTAGAAGAGAAACACAAAAGGGCACGAATAATAGTTTTACAATCTTATGGAGATTATGTTATACACATAATAAAATCATTAAACTTATAATTTAACCATCCAAGTATATATATATATATATATTAAAAATTCAATTCATAAAGAGGTGAATCAAAGTGAGAAACTTTAAAAAATATCATAGAAAGTCAAACAAGTAAAAATATAAATTCATGAGAACCAAGAGACGGCTTCATCTCATTGATAGCCCTTTCCTCCTAAGGGTGGCATTTCCCTTAGAGGTAGCTCCATATAACAGATATCACTCTCATCTCAATTCCGCAACGCATCCTCAGACATCAATTAGGGAGTTTATATCTCGTTGATAGCTCTCTCCTCCTACGAATGACATTTTTCATAGGGGCAGCTCCATTTAACATATAACTCTCCCTAATCAAAATGAGGTAACTCGGTGTACCTACCGTCGTTAATGATTTCACAATTATAGCAACGATCTTCACTACACATATTTAAAAGCTTATAACTCATAAATAAATCAAACTACAAACATATTACATAACAAAGACCATGAAAATAATTAAGGATTAAATCGAGAAGAAAAAAATCAAAGGTTGTGTTCCCCAATTTTTTAATAAATATTTTAATATAAAAAATAAGTAAAATAATAATTATAACATTATAAAAATATATGACGATGATCGTCGTCTACTCATAATTTTAAATATTATCACCGAAAAAATTACATACTATAAAATTTATGAAATATTAGATATAACGTCTCAAATATACATCAATCATTTGTGAGGAGTTGGGACATATTAGACCCTCTTGCAACTACTCATGTGCGTTATTTTGAAAGTAAGTAGCATATAAGATAGTTGATATATAATAAATAAATTAAATCCTTATAATTTTATTCTTGACGCAAAATAAAGAGCCACTAAAAATTTGCTCAAACGCAACAGACAATATGAGTTTGAAACAAGTCATATTAACTAGTAACTACCCATCTTAGAATAAGTCATAGGTCCAAAAAAGAAACTGACTACACTTAGTAAAAAAAAAAAAAAAACTGGCCACACCGTCGGCCATCACATGCAATGAAGAAGAAAGAAGAATGGTACTTTTACGCATTAATATTGATATAGAAATTACGGTGTCTGAGTTTTCCAATTTCCCCATGGTTCGTCGCACAAAGGAAGTGGCATCCAACACAATCTTTGTGTCGAAGAAGCACCTCCGACAATGCTGCATGGATTCCATTGGCCGTGAACAGCTGCTAATCGATCAACTCGACGCTCCACAACAAACATAAAAGGGAATTAAGGGTGTTGGATCTTTTGTTGGGGGTATGTTGCATATTAAGGGTGTTGGATGTTTTGTTGGGGGTATGCTGCAAATTATGAACAAGAAGATGATGAACTCGATGATGATGAAGGTTGCACAAATAAATTTCAAAGCTTGTTGGGGAGACCGGAGGAGCACAAAATTCGGAATGAGCTAAACAAGGATTAATAAGAGACTTTGACACCACATCACAACCCAAAACCTTAAGGCATTAGGTGTATGGGTCATTCTCCTTATATATCCATTACAGCCTCTATTCCTGGTCAATGTGGGACTAAAGACTCATAATTGAATACCCAACAATCTCCCCCTCAATTATGAGTCCCCACCACTAGACTTGATCCACTTGATCCAAGTATTGACCACTTGACCACTAGACTTGAACCACTTGATCCGAGTCCTTTTTGGTCCACCACTAGACTTGATCCACTTGATCCAAGTCCTTTAATTTTGCTCCCCCAACAAGCCAAACCAGGCTCTGATACCACTTGTTGGGGAGACCGGAAGAGCACAAAATTCGGAATGAGCTAAGCTTTAGGTTCGATTTGCCCCCACCAATCTATATATATTGGATGCAAATGGGTTAACCGGCGAATCCCCTTCAGGATACTTTGGAATCCTTGAAGTGAATTGCACATTCACATCAAGCATATCAATCAACGGTGTTTTACAAAATAAAGAAATGACTCATAAATATTTTTGACTTATGTAACATGAATTTGTGTTGTTTTGTCTTTTTTTTCTGCCTCTAAAATATCTCTATTTATAGAGATACTCATACCAATTGGTGAAAGAAAATAACTCTTCAACTCATACCAATTAGTAAAAGAAAACAACTATTGTGAAAGATTGCAACTTTTGATAACTTAATAGATGCATTGGTTTGAATTAAACCCAATCATTGCAACCACTTGGCCAAGTGATACATTAAATTATTTAATTTTGCTACATTAATATAGCTATTAGAAAAATCCAAATATATTTTGGAAATTTCCCTAACAATCCCCCACCATTTTCAAAATATATCTAAGTCCGTTATTTTGGAAATCTCATGGTTTCAGATAAAGGTATCTTACGATTTGAACCATTTCTTAGTAAATTATGTTTTCACTCATCCTCAAATAGATTGGTAGACAAGCTTTGAACCAACCATTCATTAGAACAAATGTGCAGAACTTACACATGAAATCTCGGCACCATTGATCGAATTATAAAAATGACACATTTGATAAGGTCTTGTGTCTCATATCCTTTTCGTGAGAATTTAAGAGTCAAGCTCTTGAACTCTATGAAGCGGCCCCACTTCATTCTCATATAGGTGGACTATATCAGAAATGCATCCATAATTATATATTCCAGCAAATACATGCTATATGTCCATTAAGAGGAGACCTCATCCTACCACTTTTATTTTATGGTCCAAGTACTTTTATCCTTTGGGATGTATCTATTGTCAATTACTTCAATCACTCTAATAGTGTACTTTCATCATTGAACTCAAGACTTGATGCTACTCAAGTGTGAGTTGACGTTTCCACCATTGGTGATTATCTAGATATGAGCTTGAATCACATCCCTAATGATGTTTTCAACATCATGTCCTTTGTCAGACCTTTCGTCAAAGGATCTGCAAGATACTTTTCAATTCTTACAAACACTATGGATATCACTCCATTAAATCATTTACATAGCTATGCATTAAACCAATATGTATTGATTTTCTATTATATTCTTGATTATATGCTTTTGATAGTATGTATTGACTATCACAATGTATGGATACTTGTGTCATTGACTTTGGCCAAATTGGTATCTCATACAACAAATTCTTAACCATTCAGCCTCTTTACTAACTGCAACTAGAGCAATAAATTTTGCAGCCATGGTGGTGTCGATAATGCAAGTTTGTTTCTTTGAACCCCAAGAAATTGCACATCCACCAAGGGTGAAGGTCCATCCACTTGTGGAAGCTTTATCCTCAACATGATTTATTCAACTGACATATGTATATCCTTCCAAGTATAAATGATATCGATCCACTATAGGTTAAACTATAGTTAATTTCTCCCTTCAAATATTTTAATACTTTATTAGTAGCATGTCAACGTTCTTTACATGGATTGCTTGTATACCGACTTAATCTTCCAACAACATATGTTATATCAGGTCTGGTACAAGTCATGACTTACATCAAGCATCCGATTACCTTTTATATTCTTGATAGTGTTGACCAATTATCACCAAACCATATTTTTTATTTATTTAATCTCTTCATATTGTACCACATACAATTTATAAACATTTCAATTATCACAAACACAAACTTTTGTGTCATTCTACCTTTTATTATATTTAATAAACATCTCAATTTAAAATTTTAATTATCTTTTCAATATATCCAAGTCGAAGGTGGGTCCAAAAATGTAAGTCATCTACTACTTAACAAATAAGAGTTCATTTTATTTCTATTAAATAAGCCATTTCTTCATAGTTATATTATAACTAATACATACACCATGAATTCTATTTGTTAATTCAAGTTTAATATTTAAATATGGTTAATCCAAATAAGTATCACAATAGAAAATAAACAATGAATAAAATCATTAAGATTTTCTATCAGTTTATTTCATAAACATTTGTCAACTTATAATAATTTTAAAATATATATCCAAATCATTTTTAACATCAAAATAAGTAAGAAATTGACATATACTTTTATACCATCATACACATATAATATGATTTAATCAATTTTTGAGTTAATCACTTCTCACATAAATCATCACTATCAATGAGACATACATTTGATATTTATGATAATTATTTACACTAATTTAAATAAATTAATGTATTAAACATGTATCTTAAATCATACATATTTATATTTATCAAGATTTAAGAGACCAAAATTATAAATAAATTTTATTCCACCGGTCAATCATAAATCCTTGTTTTTAGTCTAAAAACATCAACCATAGATAAACAAAAATTTTATCAAAACATATTATCTCTAATTTCATATTATTAATTTTCCACATTATATCTCTATATTATTATATATGCATCCGAAAAGGAAAATTTATTATGCATTTCAAACATGAATGTAATATATAAATTTATTAATATTAAATAACTTTCGGTGTTCAACCATGAATTTTCATATGATTATTTCTAAGACTTTAATTAATCTTGAAAATTCAAACAAACAAATTCAATGCATAAACTATATTAAATTCACATACTTAAATATATTCTAAATCATGCATATCAATCTAACCATATGTTAAATTTAACATAAACAAATATAATTACTTTGAAGAACCACATATGAATTTAGAACTTCAAACATATCATATATATTTATATAAATTAAATGTGTATCTTTCACCATGACGAAGAAAGTCCATCTCCTATAAAAGTTGCAGTCATAATAATCGAAAATCGAACCTAAAGATTGTTGGATCTTTTGTTGGGGGTATGTTGCAAATTATGAACAAGAAGATGATGAACTCGATGATGATCAAGGTTACACAAATAAATTTCAAAGCGTGTGTATCACACTAAGTTTTAGGTTCGATTCGCCCCCACCAATCTATATATATTGGATGCAAATGGGTTAACCGGCGAATCCCCTTCAGGATACTTTAGAATCCTTGAAGTGAATTGCACATTCACATCAAGCATATCAATCAACGGTGTTTTACAGAATAAAGTTTCTTCGTTTACTCTCGTGCACTAGAGAAAAGAATAAATGACTCAGAAATATTTTTGACTTATGTAACATGAATTTGTGTTTTGTCCTTTTTTTTTTTTGCCTCTAAAATATCTCTATTTATAGAGATACTGGTACCAATTGGTGAAAGAAAACAACTCTTCAACTCATACCAATTAGTAAAAGAAAACAACTATTGTGAAAGATTGCAACTTTTGATAACTTAATAGATGCATTGGTTTGAATTAAACTCAATCATTGCAACCACTTGACCAAGTGATACATTCAATTATTTAATTTTGCTACATTAATATAGCTATTAGAAAAATCCAAATATATTTTGAAAATTTCCCTAACGGTGGCATCCAACACAATCTTTGTGTCGTAGAAGCACCTCCGGCAATGCTGCATGGATCGCCGGAACAAGCTTTTCCATTGGTCGTGAACAGCTGCTGATCGATCAACTTGACGCTCCACAACAAACATAAAAGGGAATTAAGGGGAAGAATTTACCCTTTCTTTCTTCTGTGAGTTTTTATCGCTCTTATCTTGTTAGGTTTTAACATTGCAATAGGTTGATAATTAACACAATACAGCATTGTTATCATCCCCAAATACATCAATTAATGAAATAATCAAATTGTTCATTAGTCTTTAATGTGTTTAATGCTACGGTCCCTAATTATAATTTTCATTACTTTTTCATTATGTAAACTAGATAGTAAATTTAATGTGTTAATTTTGAGTTAATGTTCTTAAAATACCTTTTGTATACATATGTATTTAACTTGACTTTTTATTTTTTAAAATAAATTAGTATTATTAGTTAGGACAGATATAGACAATTTTTTTCTCAAAGTGGCTTATATGAACAATGGTAGTTTTATTATTGCTTATCTAATCTCAAAAAATGTGCATGGCAGAGTAATCTATCATCCATTTTATTTAACCATAATCTTAATTCTATGTTATTGCTGCAGAAAACAGATCACAACTTTAATACTCCTGATTAACTTTGTCCCTAAAATATAGTAACTAATACTAAAATTAAAAAAGTTTGATAATGATTATTTTTAACTTCCGCGAAGTTGATCATAATTAATTTCTTCACAATTAGAATATTGTTAGAGAGCATTAATTTGTCTTCAAATCCTGGTATGTATTGCTAGTTACAAAAAAGAAGCATAGTAATTAAGGTTTCGTATTAAAAAAGAAAATTGATATTGGTGTAAAAAGGATAAGAGAAATTCTTTATATTGAGAGATGGTGTGAAATTTGTTTGAAGTTGTCATTACTCTTTTTTTATCTCTATGTATGTTCTCACTCATTTGTGTGCACCTAACCTATTTATCTCTATTAGTATTCTTGCTCATTTATGTATACCTAACTTGTACATGGCCCTGATCCTTATCATAAATAGTTATGCTATATGTTACTCATATCATGTTGGAGATATGATTGAAAGTTTGATCTCCCCGTCTCTGTCAACTGATCTTACCCTTTTGACTGATTCCTTCGTTCACACTCTTAATATCTAGTATTTAATGTCTATGAAGCTCAATCCTTGGCTGCATATTCCTCCCCAACACTACCTTCAGTTACATCCCTTCTTAGCTGCAATTTATTTCATTCCAGTAGCAAAAAATTGTTGGGCAAGTGTGAGTGGTTTGTCTCATATCGTCGATCGACTATAAATGAACTAAATATTAGATATATAAGAGAGATCAGTCATATACCAATTATCTTAGGGTTTTGGGTGGAGACGTGACTTAAAAAAAAATTGTAGTCTTGAAATGAAATCATATATATGTATGAGATAGACACCTGAAGTGTGCTTTTAGATTTGTAAGAAAAATAGATATATTTGGTTGTTTTGAAATGAAATCATATATATGTATGTATAATGTATTCATCATTTGTATGACCCAGAACATTAAAGTGGCCAAGTAGTGGTGCTTTGAGTCCTTGCATAGAGCAACTGTCGGATGAAAATATAAACAAACTATGCTAAATCATACCTAATATGCTTCTTAAGTTATAGCATAATATTAATTCATAATGACAATTGACAAGTACCCCACGAGGATGATATACTTCAATTTTTTTTTTCTGTTTTTGGTGCAAATAGTAAGTCATCCTCTATATTATTAACAGGCTGTCTAGTAAGCAGCAAGACTACGCTACAATTAAAAATGTACAAGTTTAAACAAGTTGAACTTTATAAAGGATTATGGACAACCTTAATGCACACTTAGCACTTCCAATTTCATTCGTCTATTTCTTTTTTCAGAGATGGGTTTGGGTATTTTGGTATAAAGCAGTAAGTGCACCAAATAGCTTTTATTTACAAGTATGATAACTAGATGATTGAAAAGCTTAAATTTTGGTTAAAGAAATCTTGAGAATTTGTTATTGGGGGCCTAGCTATAAGCAACATATCCTCACCTACATTCTATTATCTCAAGGTGGTATAAAATAGGAAAGAGTTGAAAGCCTGAAAACTATTGGGAAAGGGAAAAAGAGGGTTCATTACTGTGACCAAATTAGCCGCATAAAGGACCTAGATATGCTATTAGTTTCAACTCAAGCTGCACAAACTACTAAGAATCATAAACTGATGAGAATGGCACATGTTTGAATCAGACAAACAAAAGAAAAGTAGTCAACAAAAGGAAAAAGCAGTGGCCAATGCATAAACAAAGGAAAAGGTGGGGTTCAATAACTGGATATGTAATTTCTTTTATTTATATGTACACATTGCTTTTAATGATTTCTATGATTATGATTAAAAAAATATTATTGGGATCATTTCACAAATTATATTGTGATTAAAAAACCAATGATTGGAACAATGTTAACTTTTAGACCAAGTACTCAGTTTTGTGGGATTGGAGTACCGTTAAAGTATTGGAACTAAACACCAAAAGAAGCTATAGAACACAGATTAAAGTCAGTCTCAAAACATATGAAACTCAAGTTGTTGAAAACAAGAACTGAACTATAGGGAATAATCTGAAGATACATTCACTTAAGTTCACATGAACCCAAAAATATTCATAATCCTAAGTAGCACTTGAATTATTGAGAAATCAATTGAATCAAGTGGTTTGAGTGGAACACCGGATGAATATTATGAAAAAGATCTAAGGTTCAATCACCGCTGCCAAATTAATTACTAATTTTTGTCTATAGAAACACGCAATTAAGCACACAAGCGCGTAAAGAGAATGCGGTGTGTAAAGTGCAATGAAGGCAATTCATGTTTTTGAATTGAATACAACTGCATGATGGATTGATGGTGAACTGCTTCAGCTTCATGAACCAAAATAAAATGGGTAGACAATCATGATTTGCATTAACCTCCCTCCCTAATCATCATTAAAAAATTACACATATACACCTTCCATGACCCACCTCACCACTACCAAGCTAAAAAATTATTGTTTACCCCACTATGTCCCCTCTTTCTGACTTGGCCTACTTGCCTATTCTTACAAAAACTACAGTAAACCCACATAATTGAATTCCTTACCTTTGGAATTTCTTACTGTCACCGCCGCCGTGACTTTGACAAATTAAAAACTCAAAATTATACCTCTCAAATCTTGATCAACGGTTGACATCCCTGAGTGCAGCTACTAAGGACTGTTGCAAATTTGAGATTACATTTCTTGAACTCAATTATACCTCTTAAAAAGAAAAAGAAAATAGCAAAGAAAAACCCCTGGAGAGGACTAGATCTCCATTTTCATGATTTAAGATCTAAGCAAGTAGTAGTATACCAATAACCCACCATTCCAAAATCCACTAGAACAAAACCAGAAAAGAAAAAACTAAGTACAATAAACATAACTTGCATGGCTGCTAAACTCTAAGCAAATAAATGCTGAGTTCAGGAACACCATTGCTATCAGGATTCATCATATAGAAAGCTTCAGAATCTCTAGACCCAACAACTCTCTCAAACTTTGCCCTCATGTACATGAGTTCACTCTCTGGTCCTGCTTCTTCTGCACTATTATCATTTCCTGGTATAACACCAGCACCCATTGATATTGGTTCAACAGCTTTGAGAATATCCCATTCCTTTGGCCCACATTCTCTTCTGGTTGCAAAACCACACTTCTTGCCATTGCAGTAAGTCCTCCACAGAGGCTCTTCCAGCAACCTTAAACCTTTCTTCTCTGCTTCTTTTTGTCTGTTACATTCCAAAGCAATTCTAACCAACCCAGATGCCATTTCCCGAACCAAACCACTTATCGGTGTTGCAAGTTCGATCAAAAAGGCTTCTTGGGAAGTTGGGTCTTTTTGAAATGCAAAATGTACATGGCCACGTCTATATCCAAAGAGTGTGCCAATCACACGAGAACCAAGACCGAAAGGTGTGTTCAACCGGTTCTTGCCGAAAACAGTGAGAGCCGAACGAAGCCTGGAGATTGCCACTGCTCTCAGCTTCCTCCTTGTTGCATTTGAAGTGGCTGTAGTAGCAATTGATGAAGCCTCGGCAGCAACACCATTTTCACCCTCTTTCTTCTCCTTTTGAATGAGTGTTGAGAATGATTCTGAAGTGGGAACTTCACCTCCATCTTCAGTTCCAACCTTGTTTGTCCAATGAAAATGTCTCTTAGAGGACATGTTCTGAGAGGTTCTAACCATGACTGTATTCATATCAGAAAGTTAAACAAAGTGGAGTGGGAGAGAGACAGACAGATAAAGAATCTATAGTGTCTTCTTTTTTATTAATTGGTTCTTTCGTTGTTGTAATTCTATTATTCCTTTCCATTGGTATATAGTGAGTGGAAAAGAATCCTGACAAAAGAACAATGGACAGTCCCCACCAGTATATATGTAAGAAAATATCAAACAGAGGTAAACTTGGATAGAGTGCATTGCTAGTAGAAAAAAAAAAAAGGAATCTAAGGAGACAACGTGTTTGTGATTTCACTTTCTTGTGGGGTAGAGAGTGGGATTGTGCGTTCAATTCTTTTGACTTAGGTAGGACACAGAAGGGTAGAAAAGGATAAAAAGATAAAGCCAAAACAAACAAAACATGAAGCTATCACTATTGAAGTTTAACATGCTTCTTACCAACCCTTCTGCATTCATGTCTTCTAGTGCTAAGGTTGGTCGCAGTGACATCAGGTTAAGAGTTACTGAATTATCGTGGCTTATGTTGGCTGCAGATACTACATTTCACCAACCTACGAGCTGACACCTCTCTGTTGGCCCATAAAAACGTGCCCTTTCCTGTTTACTAGTATTTCGTTAACAAAAGCTCACTAGAGTTCGTTAATTAAATAGCCATCCTGAGTATAAAGGATGTAAATCCTCTCTGCAATAAAAACAAGACCATCTAGACAGAATTTTAAGTGTATACTAATTGACATTTGGTCATGATTTGGAGAATTTTTAATTGCAATATTAAGAGATTCTTCAAATAAAAACTAAAAAAAATGAATTTCTCAAAACACTAAACATTATTTAGCGATTTTTCATAGAAAACTCAAAAACTTGTAATGTATTTTATTTTTTAAAATGGAAACAGGAAACACAGCAAATGATCTTTAATTACCATTTTTCTCCTAGAAAATATAATCCTATAATGAGTCTTGAAATCCAAGTAAAATTGCTTTTATAGATTTTTAAGTTCAGGGTATACGGTATACCTCAAGTGATACGTAGGATACAACAGTAGCATCTGAAACAGATATGAAAACATTTGCAGAAATAACTTCAATATATGTTTAGGCTCTACAAAACCATTGAATCTGTATTCAGTCTTCGATCAATATATGTTTAGGCTCTACAAAACCATTGAATCTGTATGCAGTCTAACCTAGATCAAGATCAGTTTAACCTTTTCCCCAATTATCAATTCAAGAGATCACCATTCTCTCTATATAGAAATACTTGAATCAAATGTAAGTGACAATTTCAAAATTTTCATTACATTAGACGTAAACATTTCATAAACCAAGGGTTCGAGTAAAGAAATGATGTCTTACTGCCATTGTGAAACCTTAATGGCTTTTATATATTATTTTAGTAATAGTCAACCAAAAGCATATAATAGATTATAATAAACTGTCACAATTTCATACATTCACTATTTCAAAACTAAACAAAAGAGCTATTCAGTGTAGAAGATACAACTAAATGAAATAATTTACATATACAATTCTAAATAGACGAGCGATTGAATGAAATCCATAAATTAATTACATTAACTTACAAATATGGATCGCTAACAGAACACAAATGGGGAGCACATTCACATAGGCCAGCAAAGTAGTGAATGAGTTTTGTGCAAAATCGAGCTAAGTTACCCATAGGGAAGAGTCAGATATGCTTGCCTATGCTTCAAGAAAATAAAGACCCTAAAGTTAGCTCTCTAAACTTTGGTCAGCATCGGGTTGATTGGAAGTAATGGTTCCTCCATTCATTCTAGCACGTGCCTCTGCAAACATTCTTTGCTGCTCGGCTAATGCTTGTTCCTCTGTCATCTCAGCTCCACCGCTCCACTTAGCACCTTTTATAGAGTCCTGCTGCAAGGTGAAAAAATATGTATCAGAAAATAGTTCTACACCAAAGTCAATCAATAAACAACAGAAATTAACAGATTCAAATTCATTTGTCCAATTAATTGATCAACAATATGTGCGCTGGTGTGTCTGAGCTTGTGGCCCTCTAACCACAATGAGAATTGGAATAATAAAATCTAGATCATGTCTATGTGCATTACCATCACTCCTCAATCTCTAATCACAAGCTACATAACGAGATGTTATTTACTTCAAAGTTCAATCAAGAACTCCACAGCATAGATGACCATACAAATTCCTGGACATTCATAAATCATATAGGTTTCAATTTCACCAGCCAAAGAAAGTATAGGCAGTTCTGTCAAAAAACCTACTTCAAAACCTATGGAGAGGAGAAAGAGAACGCAGCAAGTTTATCCCCCTCATTAGAACATGTCCAGTCTATTTGCCGAGAGGATACCGTTTTGCAGGTCTTTCAATTATACGGGAACCTACCTACCCTTAGTCAGACAGAGATGGGAAGTAAAAATTCAGCTTCCACTAGTATTGTTATAAGATGATCAGGTACAAGCACAAAACTGATTCACCGAGGGTGCTCTTAAAACTTTAATAGTTTTTATTGTAATAATATTATTTGATAAACTAAAAACAATTTGGGAATGCCTATATTCCCCAATTATCGTAGGTCACGGGTGTGAGTCTAATAACGCAAGGCAAGTCTGCCTACAATATATCCACAATGGATTTGATCCTTCCCTGGATCTCATATGGAGGGATCTCTGTAGATAGGTTGCCCTTCACCATGGGACATCAATTATGCCAAGTTGTCTTATATCACTCAAGCAATTCAACACACACACAGACTGTTAGCATTAAACAATTACCACTGTCTCCATCTTGTGCTGTTCATATGCTGCATAAACTTCCTCAATGTACTCGCCAAATCCAAGAACCTGATATAAATATGTACAAATCAATAAATAATAAACAAATGAAATAACAGACAAGTAGTTAAACATACAAGTAGTTAAACATACAAAAATCATGTCTTGACAATCACATTTTCATGAATGTGTATAACAATAGGAAACAAAACTATGCCTTGTTTGAAACACTTTAATCAGGAATTGAAAAGGAAATCATACAAAAAGTAACCGCTTATTTACAAAATTCCGAACACAATCTCAAATACAACAAAAATAAAATAAAACCCACATACATATAGTAATAATCATAAAGATACATATTACTATAATCAATTATCAGCGGTGCACAGTGAGCAGTAGTTTTTTGTATGGTGAACAACTTTGGTTTCAAAAGGGAGTATCTATCAGCTTACCCGTTTCAGGAAGTACAAAGCAGAGGACGGAATTTAAGAAAAGCAACAAACAACAAAACAGAACATGCTGCACTAAAATCACAGATCACACTAAAGATATAAATGCTACCCTGCCACAGAAAGTCACCAAACCAAACTACAACGCAAAGAAAAATCAAGAATAACAATATCTTCACAATGAGAGTGATACAAATTACAAATCAATGCACAGAACTTCCAAGACAGACCAAATAACATAAGCAATCAAATCCAAATGAAAACTAAGCAATAAAAATGATTTGGTCAATTGAAGAATACCCCTAAAGCCTTCAATACATGCTCAGGTGCAATCGTCCTTCTTTCCTCTCTGTTACATACTTCATTAGATTCTGATGAGACGAGGTTTATGAACTCTACAATGATATAGATCAACCAATAAAATCTCATAAGAAGAGAAAACTATGACATAAACCATGAATCAAGCATCAGAACTAATCCAAAACAACACATTTTTAGAGTATACATTATCAAGGTAGTTAAAATCAAGATTTTACTAAAATACATGGAGGGAAAATAAAATCGTTCATCGTGGAATTGTAACACACAAACACATAGATATATATGTATAATAACATAAATAAGTGAAGTAATGCTCTCCAAAAGTTGGTGCAAAAAAATAAGACTTTTTTAATTTCTTAAGTACAAAGATGTTGGCCCTAGAGCCCAATGCCTCCACCAACTAAAACGAAATGAAAACAACATTGAATTGAATACAGCCCACAACCCAATATTACTTTCTTCCCACTCTCCAACCCTATCAGAGAGAGAGAGAGAGGGAGAGAGATTTGCATAGACTTTCACACAATACGTGAGAAGAAGAGGCAGAACTTGCACACAAGTCACCAAAGTGAGAGGAAGCCGTGGGTAGGGCTTTCCATGAAACACGACCTGCCAAATGGTCCCAGCTTTGAGATGCTGAATTGATAAAAATTGAAGATTCCACCAATTTTCTGGGTGATTCAATGCAGGAATCAATTATCCCTTTATAAATTGTACAACTTCAATTTTATGAGGTAAATCGAGATTTTGACAACCATGCCCATTGAGATATACATGCAAATAACACAAGTTCAGATATGACAATTACCACAAAATTATCAATGTTATTAATTGCAGATAACGAACTATGACAGCAAGTGAAAAATCTACAATATAAATATGGCGTTATGACCTATGGATGCCGCCCACACAGACTAAGCATCGGCAACATCAATTATAGTGAGCACTGAATACAGATGTAATTTAGTAAAGGAGTATACATACATACACATATATTAACATTAACATATATTGATAAGTGAGAATCAAAACCAAAACAACTGATCACTAAACTAAACAAAATGATGATAAATAAGCACTTGAACCAAAATAATTTAGCTTTTTTTATTCAACCAAAATAACTTTACTAACAATTAAAAACAATAATATCGGTACCAAAATCCCTCAAAATAAAATTAAAAAAAAAAAGTATGAAAACCCTCACCTACACAACATTCGATCAACAAATCCTGAGTATCTCTTGCGACACGCACATCCGGGGGCAACATCTCTTTAATAATTTTCGTCATTGTCGCTGCAAAAAAAAAATAAATCAAACATATTTCATCAAAATCAAATTTAGCAACAATAACCTAATTTTAATTTTTAAAATTAAAAATACCTTTAGGAAGCGAAGCATCTTCCTTTGATTTTGCAACGATATCCATAGGCTCCATCCTTTGTAGTTGATCTAAAAAACATAATATTAATAATAATAATAATAATAAGGAAATAAAATAGTGATTCAAGATCTGAGATAAGAAGAGAGAGAGAGAGAGAGAGAGAGAGAGAGAGAGAGAGAAATTACGGATTGAATTAGAAGAGAAGAAAAAGGGGAAAAAGGAATCAAGTGAACGAAGATCGGTGCTGTTGAAGGGAGAAGGGAGATGACATGATGATTTTTATTTATGAAAACAAGGAGATGGTGGTGATGATGATGCTTTTAGGTTGCACTGGATGGGTGGATAAGAACAACGACAATGAGTTCTTTCTGCTTCCGTCATGCCCTTGCTTAGGGCAACCCAATTACGCGTCACACCACGCGCTTGTTCTGCACGTCGCCCATTCATTACGGGCACATTACACAAATTTAGTTGACACGTACTAATGTTCTTTATTTTTCCAATTTTTTTATGGAATTAAAATTCATATTTTGCCGCTGTCTTTTTTTTTTTTTCTTGTTTCAATTATTTATGTTTCAATACTCTTAATTTTTATACAATTATTTAAAACTACATATTTTATAGTTTTTAATGTTGTTTCATTAATATATTACATTATTATTGTTATTTATTTCTTTTTCTTTCACAGTAAGAGTTGGGTATATAGAATGATGGTTTAATTTATGATCTGCACGAGTTATAGATAAAAAAAATTGTTCCATTTTTAAATTTTAGTTTGTGTCTATTAAACTATTAGATAGTGAAGTAAGATATTATTTAATACCGGAAATAAGTTTATTTATAGTTTGTTAAACTAGTTTATAAAATTATTGAATTAAGGTATTTTTTAGTAATGCCAATGACTTAGCTTATAGTCTTATTAAACTAACTTATAAGTTTATTATATTAAGATATTGTTCGGTAACGTCAATAAATTAGTTTATTATATTAAGATACTATTATATTAAAGTATTGTTCGATAACGTTAATAAACATAGTTTATAAGTTTGTTTGATTAAAATAAATATATTTGATAAACATGTTATTTCAATTAGCGTTTGAACTTTTAATTTATACTTTTTTATATTTTCTTTTATTTATAATTTTATTATTTTATTTTTATTATTTTTTAATTGTAATATAAAATAACTAGCTTAGTCATTCACTACTCTATCACTCACTCGTTCACACTTTTGCGTATATTTTACTCTCGATGAACAGAGTACCCAGATTCTTTAATTTCTTTTTAAAATAACTATTAAAAAAAAAGTCATGTTATTCATCTTACGGAATTGATTAAAGTATGCATTGTCATATTTATTATTATTGCATTGTTTTTACGATTGTTATTTATACATATGGAGTTTGCTAAACTTTTAGAGAATTATTTAAATTTATGTTTATATTGTAATATAAAAAAGTAAATGATATAAAAAAAAGTAAAGTAGAAAAATTGATTAAAAAATGTGAAGTAAAACAATAACTGAGAGAAATTAGATAAAAATATCACATTTTTTGTTATTTTAAATTAAATAATTATATCCTTATATGTCATTTTATATGGTTAAAAGTTAAATTTACCAAACCCTTTAATTTCAATTAATTAGCTTTTCAGTTATAAGTCATAAGTTATCAGCTATCAACTAGCTTTTCAGCTAACAGCTATCTTATAACTTAATTTTACCAACCAGAGCCTAAAAGAGATGTATTTGATAAACAATTTTTTCTTATCAGCTTATAGCTTATTCTGATATGTTATTTCAAGTAGCGTATAGACTTATAACTTATAGCTTTTTACATCTTCACGTTCTTCTCGATGAACAAAGTACACATTTTCTTTAATTTCTTGTCAAAATAACTCCAAAAAATAAAATTCATGTTATTCATCTTACAAGAAATTGATTAAGGTATGCGTTGTCATATTTATTATTATTTCTTTATCTTCTAATTTATCATGGTGATAAAAAGTTAAATTCATTTTTTATTGTAATTTATAAATAGTAAATAAATTGCATTGTTTTTACGATTACTATTTATAAATATGAAGCTTGCTAAACTTTTAGAGAACTATTCAAATTTATGTTTATATTGTAATAATAATAATAAAAAAAAGTAAATGATGTACCAAAAACAATAAAGCA
>JBBPBT010000072.1:5797062-5883813 GCA_037974875.1 Cicer bijugum | reverse complement strand
ATACTTTTATATTTAATAGTTATTTTAATTTTTAAATTTAATTTTAATTTTAATTTTAATTAATCTTTAATTATAATTATAATTTAAATATTATATTTTAAATTTAACTTAAATGATAATCAAATTGTAATATTATATTTTTAATTTAAATTTCTAATTTATATTGATATAGTTTATTATATATAACATATTCAATTTAATTTAAATTTTAATTTAATTTTAATATTGTAATTTTAATTTTAATTTTAAATTTATATTCATATTAATTTATTATATATAATATTATTTTTTAGTATTAATTTCAAATTTAAATAAATAATTTTTTATTAAAGTTAATATTTTTGTGGCAGTCTAAGCCCTCACAAAATAATTATTTTTTTAATCTGGAACATCCTTTGTGGTGGCCTAAACCCTCACAATGGGAAGCATTTGTGGCGGTCTGGGGCCCCACAAAAGCTTAACTTTTTAAAATCAGTTTATCCTTTGTGGCGGCATATGCCCTCACAAAGTGAGACATTTGTGGTGGCCTATACCCTCACAAAAGCAGGCGTTTGTGACGGTCTTTGCCTTCACAAAGGACAACGAAATTTTCACAGTGGCCATTTTGGCCGCTACAAAGGTTTGTGACCACCTTATTTGTGGCTGCCTAAGGCCACCACAAATGCCTATTTTGTGGCTGTTTTTTCCCCTTTGTAAAAAGCCCTCACAAAATCCATGTGTTTCTTGTAGTGAAATCGGTATGAGTAGAGGATCATGTAGATATTGATATGATTTTGTTTGAGAGGTAATAATGGGTGCGTTTGAAAATGTTTGTTTGAGAGTTTATCTACATTGTATAATTATATAATAAATTTTATTTTAGCATTTTATTTATTATTTTTTATCTTAGTGTCTAACATATATGTATTTTTTCTTTTGTTTTTGAAGGTTGATAAACAAGAGATACAAATCACCTTGAAGATTTCATATCATATTTTTGTCATTCATTGGAATTTGAATGTGTTTTGTTGACTGATATGTGTAACTGTTTATGAAGTTCATTTTGTGTTATTTATAATTTTTGAAGGACTTTATAGAGTTTTTTAATTATGAATTCATTTTGTTTTTTTTTATTGGAAGGTTGTTGCATTACAAACTTGTTAGTAATTATTTTATTAGATTTGATTATAATTTTATTAGTTTTCCTTGTATATAAAGGCCTAGTTTAGTCTATAAATATAACATTTATATATTTTAATGTGAATAAGGCTTTTAAATAGGCTTACAGGCCAGACCATGATAGGCCATAGGCCAGACTCAGGCAAAAAAAATAGCCTATGATAGGCCGTAGGTCAGGCTTAGGCCTAAAAAATTTATTGTAGGCCAGACTCAGGCCTTTCAAAGCCTAGCCTGACATGACCTATTCCTACCCCTACCTTCCACAACTACAAACAAACACAATCATAACAAGTCTAATGTTAAAAAATAAGGCTTAAATATATCTTAATTCCAACAATACAAAAGAGAAACATTACACGTAGCAACTAGTAACAACATATAGAAAAACAGGATTAAAGTCTAGATATATTGACGAATTCCACACAAAAAGTAGCACAAAAATAAGATAAATTATGGACTCACCAATTGTGTAAATTAATTATACAAATATATACAGTTCAAAAATAAGTTATAAAGTGTAGGTAAAGTATCGTACCCACGAGAATTGATTATGTTACTTATTTAAATGCTTTTCTTGAAAAATAAATTTTTTGTTATAAAATAATAAGAGCACATTTTTGAGGAACAATTAAGGTGATTTTAGGATTAAAATGCTAATTAAAGTAAGAGACCCTCGATCTAATTTCATATAAAAAAGGGTAGTTAAGGATTTAACTTGATTATAAATCAATTTACATGCACTTGTATATTGTAGCTGTTAGAACAAAGTTGATTTGAAAAATAATGATCTTTAATAATTTTGACGATAACAAAAATTATTTTGTGGAAACAATTTATTGTGCTAATAAATTAAATTAAGTGTGGAGACCCTTTTCATGAACTTTAAAGTCTTTACGATTCATTCTTTCATGAAAAGATAATATAAATAAGGAAATTAAGGCAATGCTCAAAAATATATAATAAGCTAGAACTCAATGTAACAAATGCACTCTCAATACACTTCTACCAAATCTACTAATACAAGTTCACTATGATGATTTAGCGCCTATTAACCTTGGTGTACAAATTGAATGTCTGATAAAGTCAACATTCGAATATCATATGCTCATTATAGTAGACTTATCATATAACTGATGAAGCACATGACATCCTCTAATAGTGTCATCATTTGGTCATTTGGTCATCTTGCCATTTATATCAAGATACGTTAAATCAATTATGAAGACAAATTTGGACAAGCTTTAAATGCTAATTCAAAAGTTTTGAAGATTTGATACAAGTTATTAATTAACATGTTGATTTAATGCAATCACAACAACGGTCATAAATCCTAATGGACTAAAAGCTTCTCTATAAAAAGATTTTTGATCGCCACTAAAACTACAATAAGACAACACAAAAACAACAAGAGAAAAATCCTTGTAGTCATAGATACAAACTCGTGAAAAATTCTTGTATTACCTCTAAGTGCTGAGAAACCTATAATTCCTTCTAAAAGCAATTTGTGTAAAACTCTTGTTTGAGAATTCATTTGAAACCCAATTTAAAACATTGTTGTAACTTGGCTCACTAGTGGCTTCCACCCTCAATAGCTTGAACGTACTAAGTTAGAAGGTTGAAGAAGACTTGAACATAGTCATTTTGACTATAAGAGGTTCGATAGATTTGTGTTACTATTGGTGAATAGTGGATTAAATTATTGTGTTAAGTGATCAAACGTAGCTACCGTGTTGGTGGTGAACCAAGATAAATTAACTTGTGTATCTCTCTTTATCTCCTTACTTATCGTTTTACTTATACTTGCTTTCAACATTACTATTATTTAATTTGTTTTTAATTAAATTTTTAAAACAAAATACAATCCAAACTCTCATTTCTTTTGTTTTTCTCTCTATAGTAGCATGATATAACATTTATGGCACCATATTCATCTTAGGGATTTTCCAGCACAATCATCATGATAATTAGTGAATAATTACCATCCCTAGGTTCATACAATACACATCATATCATGCTATACTTTATTTTAGCATATCAACTTCCCAATGGACTTAAATGTTATTCCTAACCATTTAACATTAATATCATTTCAAGCATATTAATTTAATCCATATTAAATCAAGTATTTCCATCTTTATGCTTTTCCAAGCTCAAAAGGCTAACCATAAAACCTAAATGATCAGTTTAAGCTTTAAAGATTGGATTAAAAATAGTTTGTTTAAGAGAAAGCAAATCACAAATACAACATCTAAAATGCAAACTTCATATAACCTCATTAATCCTTAACTACATAAAGGTTTAGTTCATATTGAACTTAAACATAAAAAATCAAAGATGATAAAACATCATGGAGTTCATTACATCACAAATCAATCAAGAAATGAAAGATATAAAAGAAGAAATTCGAGGTACAATGATGTTGACAGCAAACGCAACATACATAAGCAATAGTATAACCTCCTAATAGCTTCAAATCTTCAAGAATAAATGAGAATGACACAAAAATGAGTTGGTAGATAGATGAGGGTGATGTATTGTAGTGAGACATAATGAAAAGTAGATATTAGGGTTCGTGGAGCAATGGAATTAGGGCTGCAATCTATGTCCTATATTTTTCACACTTTTGTCCATACATAGGACAAATGTAGTACAACTTTTCCCTCCTTTTTCCAATAC
Organism: Cicer bijugum; assembly: GCA_037974875.1. Taxonomy (NCBI): domain Eukaryota; kingdom Viridiplantae; phylum Streptophyta; class Magnoliopsida; order Fabales; family Fabaceae; genus Cicer; species Cicer bijugum. The sequence goes on along the minus strand of JBBPBT010000072.1, from coordinate 5,879,979 downwards.
TAGTTCCTTTGGCCCATTATCAAAATTTACACATCCTAGCATCAATTGTAACTTAAAATATTCTAATTCACTTGAAAGACACTTAATTAACTAGCAAACTACATCTATTTATGCAAATAACCTTTTACATCAACTCAAGAATATCACAAATTAGAGCTAAAAATAGGTGCAATAACTTATAGTTCTAAAGTTTATCAGATTGTAACATTTAGTGGAGTTGCCTCTTGCTTCAAGTTTCAAGTCCGAAACTATTTTAAACGGTAGAAATTTAACACCTGTAAAATACAGTAACTATGGTAGTACTATTCTTAAGACGGTTAGTATTTAGATTCTGATGAATAAAATATAAATGATATTATTTTTCGTAATTATTCAAGGTGAATATATTTTGGAAAAAAATATTCATAGAGAAATTTGAAAGTAGATTTTATTGCTTTAATTGTCTAATTTTCAAAGAAAATTCGAAATTCAAAGAAAATTAAACCAAGGGGGTCCTGTAATTATTTATGATTGATTAATGGAGTTAAATTATTGCTGATAAAGGAATTTAGAGAAGTAAATTGAATTTTCCTCGTGTTATTGAATGAGTGGAATAAAATCCTAAATACAAGAATATTGACTTATAAACACTTCACAACAATCTTACGAGAGTAACCAACTAACAAATTGCATAATTACTTAACTAATATAAATAATTAATATAAATAGTTTTTCACAGTGGGAGAATAACTATTTGACATAGATAATAATTTAATCGTTTATTAGTATTATTATCAGTATTATTTATCAGTAAAATTTCGCTAAAGAATATATAATTAGTAATGATTAATTTATCTTGTAAAGGAGATCTCAATAAATACATAGAATTCAAAGAAATGTTTACATATAAAAAAAACTACTCCTATTTTAACATAGAAAAAAAAAACATATTGTTTTTCAAACATGTAAAGTCTTGGATGCTTCAAAACGAGCAGTGAACCCAACTGTCATGTGCCTTATTGATCTCTGTCGAACAACATGAACGTATGCCGGATCAGTCGCTTCGCCATCGTTGTATATCGAATGTATCATTTGATGGAACATAGGAAAGAATCTCATTTGGATTGAAGCATATACCAAATATGGAATGAGTGAAGCAACAAGAACAAGGAGAGTATTAAGCCAGTAAGATGGTGCTGGTGCACAAGCTTCAATTAAGACTTTATAAGCAGTGGTTGATAAAGGGTAAATAGTTCCATATGTTAAGAGGAATACATACCAATAAAGAATTCCACCCCAAATGAATATATGTTGTATGTAAGTGAAGTAACTAATGGATAATGCCATTTGGCAATTCACTACCCATACAACACAAGTATACATTGTTGCACCAAGAATTTCAAGTCCTACTACTTTACCACCTTTGTGGAATGCTTGATTCTCCATTGCATTGATACAGAAGAAAAATATTATGGTAGAACTCATTACTCCATTGGATGCCCAACCTAGAATCCTTTTCCAGCTAAATAGGATATTTTGTACACCTTCTTGGTATAATAATGGGAACTGAAAAATTAATACACAGAAAAATGACATGAGATTAAGATAATATTGATTACTTTTGTAATTAATATATTAATAGAAGTACAATTTTAAAGTATATTAATTTTTAAATTTCCTTAAATACCCCTAGTTAATTTAAAAACTTGATTTTTACAAAACTTAATTGACGAATGATAAGAACATTTTTAGAAGATAAATTAACATTAACAATTTTTATGAAAGTTCTCCAGGCTGTGTTTTTTTGTCATGTCTCTCTTGATAAAAAGGACGGTAGAGAACTATTGTCAAACATGTAATCTATCGTAATTTCCTACAAATTCGGAAATTTGTGTGAACCCGCTGCAACTTTGACAGGGAAACCACACCTTGACCGACTGTGGGTGCGGGTTTTTCCAATATTATAAGTTGAGGGTGGGATGGAGGAGGCAAACCCTGGCCCTGCCCCATTGCTATACCTAAGTATACATGAGGAAATGAAATTTCAAACAGAATGTTAAAGCAAAGAAATTGATTTTTCAAAAGGCTACCTTGAGACATAATCTAGGAGAGACATCTTGGTCAAATACTCCTAAGGCAATTACAGGAAGTGAAGTGAAGAATACATTATATAGTGATAGGAACCAATCATTGTATGCAGCTTGTCCTGAGAATGAGGCATAGATCTCATAGAAGAATATAGTGAAGCCAAAGGCAATATTCTTGTAAAAGAAGTAACAGATCTGCAAATAGAAAATAATTCAACACAGTTTTATTAGTTAAAAGAATGTGTACTGAGAGATTAACTTCAATTGTCACAGTAAAATCATTGTCGTATACTAAATGGAGAAGCTTGTGATGAATAATTGTCACAGACATTGCTGTTTGTAAATAACCAATGTTTAAATTTGAAGTATTGATGTGAACATGGTTTTTGTGTATGAACATATACTAAATGGAGAAGCTTGTGTTGTAATGTAATATTTGTTACCATTGCTGAGATTCTTCTGTAACACCAATGTCCATGCACAAGAAGTAAACGCTCTAGATATCTGAATTGAGCAATTGCAATATCACTAGACATAACTGCCTGAAAATATAGTGAAATAAAAAAGAAGTGAGAATTCATTAACCAAAGACCAAACAATTTTGGTTGTAAGAAGTAACAATTTAGATTTACCTGCATTCCTTCAACACCACTGATACCAATCCCAATATCTGCTTCTTGTAGCATTCCAACATCGTTTGCACCATCACCAATTGCTAGAGTAGTACAGCCTGTTTTAATTTTTACTAGTCTAGTAACCTACATAATTGTAATAATAGAAATGCCTTTAGATATTGGAAATGTTCAATTCACCATAGTAGAAGGCTATCATTGGCCCTTATTTTGCAGTACTAAACTTGAAGTAAAATAAAATTCTGCAGTTTCATTTAAAGTATGTATATGCTGCCGGCCTCACACCGTCTCATAATAAGTATCATTTTAGCAACAATATATTGTATCAAAATAAATTTCATTTTCAATAGTTAAGATAGGCGGTTTACATTGAAAATAGAGAAAAACTCACCAATAGTTAAGATGGATAGTTTGGTAAAATGAGTTATCTTTTTCTTCTAATTATTACATTTCTTAATATTGTGCAAAAACCTTAAATGACACTCGTGGTGAGACGGATGGAGTAACTATAATGATTAGAAACAAACTTCAGAAACTTGAACTTATAAAAGAGAGCATACAAGTGCTTTTTGCTTCGGAGATGAACGGCAGCATATAACCGATGTGCAGCCAACGGCAAGTGCAAGAAACAAGTCTTTTATATCATCTTCAAGTGCATATGTGAGAGATTTCCCATCAATTATCAGAGCTAATGCCTCAGAGTTTGCATTAGATGTAACTAGTAATTCCTTTCCTTCCCTTAATTTACAAACAACATTTTCCTTAATTGCCTGCATATTCAATTAATTTCCTTGGGGTTAGATGTTATATGTTTTATTTTGCAAGTGCTTTCTCCACTCTTTTCATGACTACCTAAATAACATGACATATGATAAACGATGTAGAATGATTAACACCCATGAAGTTGAAATAAAACGCCATAAAAACTTTGCTTTCAACTTCGAAAATTTTTCATATTTTTAATTTAACTAATGACATATTGTGTTTTAGGGTGCAACTAGGTTAAAACAAAATAGGGAAGACAAATTTCTTATTATTCTTGAAACTGAAACAATACATATATATATACAATGCTGCCAACTATCTAATGAATGCAGAGAATAAAGGAAAAATAAATTAAGAAATAAATCACATCAGAGTGATTTGATTATTTTCCAAAATACAAATAACTCAACACCTCTCCTCAAGTTGGTACATATACGTCTAGCATGCCCAACTTGTTTACAAGAAATTCAAAATTGGGCCTAAACATACCTATGGTAAGGATATCAGCAACTTGTTGTGAAATAGGGACAAAAGGCATGCAAATCAAATCTACATCTACTTTCTCTTTTATAAAATGTCTATAAATTTCAACATGTTTTGTTCGGCCATGTTGAACAGGATTTTGAGAAATATTAATTGCTGCCTTGTTGTCTAAGATTCTTTGAAGCCATAGGATTTCACAAACACCTTGGGCCATTGCCCTATATTCTGCTTTTGCACTGCTTTTAGCAACTACATTTTGTTTCTTGCTCCTCCAAGTAACTAAATTTTGCCAAACAAATGTGCAGTAACTAGATGTTGACTTTCTATCCGTGATGGACATACCCAATATGCGTCAGTAAATACCTCAATGCCTTGTTGATCAATTTTTTGGAAAAATAGTATGGGGAAACTTTTGATATACCTTAGAATACGGTAAACAACCTCTAAATGTTCTTCGTGAGGTGAGTGCATAAGCTAACTCACTAAGCTAACAATAAATGCTATATTTGAACGAGTATGAGATAGATAAATTAGTCTTTCTACTAATCTTTCATATCGAGATGTATCCACTAGATCACCACTACCATCACTATCAATTTTCTGATTAGGATCTATTAGAGTATCAACTGGTCTACAACCAATCATCCCATTTTCTTTTAGAAGATCTAAAATATATTTATGTTGTGATACGACAATCCCTTTCATTGATCTTGCAACTTCCATTTCCAAAAAATATTTTAAAGACCCAAGATCTTTAATTTCAAACTCAGCAGTAAGAGATGCCTTCAAATTTTTTATTTCATTAGAATCATCCCCAATGATAACAATATCATTAACATAAATGATCCATATAGTCATTTTACCTTCAGAAGGATGTTTCACAAACATGGTGTGATCGCTTTGACACTGAAAATCTCCATGCTTCTTAACAAATTGGGTGGATATTTCAAACTAAGCTCGAGGTAACTGTTTCAAGCCATAAAGAGACTTCTGAAGCTTGCAGACCTTTTGGTTGAATTTAAATTCAAACCCCGGGGGTGAATCCATATAGACTTCTACCTCTAAATCTCTATTTAAAAATGCATTTTTTACGTCTAGCTAATGTAATGGCCAATCCAAGTTAACGGCTAAAGATAAAAGAACTCTAATGGTGTTAAATTTAGCAACATGAGACAAAGTTTATGAGTAATCAATACCATGAGTTTGTGTAAAGCTTTTGGCAACTAGCCTGATCTTATACCTCTCTACTGATCTATCAACCTTGTGTTTTATGGTGAACACCCATTTGTAACCCACAGTTCTCTTTCCTCCAAGTAGATTCACCTCTTTCCAAGTTTTTATAAGAGCACTCATCTCCTCTAAGACAACTTATTTCCACTTAGGTACACTTAGAGCTTGTTGTATATATCTTGGGATCTCTGGTTTTGTTAGTTCACAAGTAAAAGCTCTAAAATTGGGGGACAATTTGTCATAAGATATAAAATTAGAGATATTATGTTTTGTACATGCTCTTATCCCTTTGCTAACAGCAATGGGTAGACTAGAATCATAAAAGGTAGGTTTTAAAGGAACAAAATCATTGGGAATAGGTTTAGCAAAGACAAGATTATTATGATCAGAATTTTTAGAATTTTGAAATGGTACATTAGAATTAGAAAGACTCTTACTTGTTAGATCCTTGAGTGATTGGCAGTGTTGATGTTTTCTTCTCTGAGGCACTTTTTTCCTTAAGTATATGTGGTTAAAGAGTTGGATACCTTTGTTACCAATTTCAACTGTCTCATTCTCAACTTCTGATTCTGTCAAGACATTTTCTTGAATATCATGTTCATGGCTTTCTTGACTAGATTCAGTCAAGAATTTTGTTTGTTACTTTCCTCAATTTCTAGTATTTTCAAATAGAATTATGTGATGTTATTTTTCTCACAATATGTTTTTTCCAAATTGTTTAGAAAATTCAGATTTGCAATTTTTAAATATTGAACATCATCTTCTATTATCTCTCTTGAAGATGATTAAAAAAAAAAGTTTTTTTTTTCAAAGAAAGGGACATCCATAGTCATTAAAATATTTTTGGAAATAGGTTCAAAACATTTGTATCTTTTTTTTATTGGATGCAAAGCCAATAAAAACATATTTTCTTGCTCTAAGCTCAAGTTTTCCTTGATTTGGATCATGAATATGAACAAAAACATTAGATCCAAATATCTTTAGAGGTAGAGTGCATGAAAATTTATTATTAGTAAATAGACTTGAGAAAACATCAAATGGAGTTTTGTAATTTAAAATTTTGCTAGGCATCTTATTTATCAAATATGTTCCAGTGAGAATTGCTTCTCCTCAAAACTACTTTGGAACATTATTTTGAAATAACAATGTCCTAGCAATTTAAAGGAGATGCTTATTTGTTCGTTCAACAACTCCATTTTGTTGTGGAGTATCGACACATGAACTTTGATGAATGATACCTTGTTGTAGGAAAAACTCATTTAAGTGTTTAATAAAATATTCCCTTCCATTATCACTACGGAGAATTTTGATTTTTACTTGAAATTGAGTCAAAATCATTTGAAAATAACTTTTGAAGATACTTTCAACTTCAGATTTTATTTTCATTAAGTAAACCCTAGTTAATCGAGTGTTTCCCAATACAAAAAAATGGGGTGTCCTAACCTATAATGCCATAACATTATTTCTTCATTGTTATGAACGGAAACTGAGTTGAGACAATTACTATGAAATTCATCTTTTAGATCAGCCTCATCATCGAAGAGATAGAAACCATTAACCACTTTAGCACTGCCAATCATCCTCCCCGATTTCAACTCTTGAAATTGACAATTAATTGGGTTAAAAATAGCCAAATAATTAAGATCTTGGGTTAATTTGCTTATGGACAACAAGTTACACGACAAATTTGGAACATGAAGAACATTGTGAAAAGTTATAGTTTTAGAAATAAGGATAACATCAACTCCAGCTATGGTGCAAAAAGTACCATCATCTATCTTTACCTTTTTATGACCTACACAACTATAAGTGGAAAACAATTTTCAGCAATCTGTCATATGGTCAGTGGCTCTAGAATTGATGATCCATGGAGTTTTTGAATTTGGTTAAGAACTTAAAAGAGCAGAAGACAAAAAGAGATACCTTTTTGAGCTAGATAGGATGAAGAAGTAACTGACATAGAGGTAAAGAGCTTATACAGGTGCTTTAGTTGTTCCTTAGAGAAATGAGATGTCTTAGAGTTGACTTTATTCTCCATTTGCAGCTTGGAAAGCCCTACCATCTCCATTTGGCTTATTATTCTAGTTGGGTGGTTTTCAATTAAGTTTCCAACAAGTTTCCTTAGTGTGCCATGGCCGTCTACAATGATCACACCAAGGTCGTTTTTTCTTTTCTCCATCTGCTTGTATCCCTTTGCATCCATAGCAGAACTCTTATTTTCTTGGACCCTTGTACTATCAGAGTTTTGCAGCATAACTTTCCTTCTGGATTCATCCCTCCTTACTTTAGAAAATACTTCTCTCAGTGAAGGAAAAGGTTTTGTGCCCAAAATTCGACCATGAACATCATCAAGTTCTGGATCGAGTCATGCTAGAAACATATAAACCCTGTCATTTCTTCTCTTTTCTTAAATTTGTTTGCATCTTTGAAATTATCCTAATCATCCTCATAACATTGGTCAAGCTCCTGCCAAAGGACAACCATGAGATTAAAGAATGGTGTGACATCTTTATCTCCTTGTTTGGACTGCCACAAACGAGTCTTAAGTTCATAAATCTGTGAGGAGTTATCCAAGCCATAATAGCTATCGCGTACAACTTCCCACACCTCTTTTGTAGTGGAATGAATAGGTAGCACTCTCCAATGGAAGATTCCATTTAGTGAATCAGCCACCCAATGATTAGGGAGTTCTCTGACTTCCATTTCTGGTAGGCTGGATCGGTCTTCTCTAGTTGAGGAGTGTCTCCAGTCAAGTAGTCTAATTTTTCCTTGCCATCAAGAGCTAACTTCACAGTATGGGCCTATTTAACATAGTTTCTGTCATTCAACTTTTGGATTAGAAGCTGTAAACCAAAGTTTATGGAAAATGGATCATTTGTGGTAGAGGTTGACATGATTTTAGGGTCACCAGAATATTTTTCTCGTATTGTAGTAGTGGAGGAACAATTTTTGACAGTTTCTTGTGAGGACATGGTGAGCTGCCACAAGATCAGAGGCGAAGCTCTGATACCATGTGTTTTAGGGTGAAGCTATGTTAAAACAAAAGAGGGAAGATTTTTTTTTTATTATATAAATATATATATATATATATATATATATATATATATATATATATATATATATATATATATATATATACACACACACAGTGGTTCCAGCTATCTGATGAATGCGGAGAATAAAGAAAAAATAAATTAGGAAATAAATCAAATCAGAGTGATTTGGTTCTTTCCCAAAATGCAAATAAACATAAATAAAATATCAACTAACAAACATAATCATGTAGATCTGATTGCTACATGTCAACATATATGAATAATTAATGCATCTAGAAGATTCTATACCATAAAATTGTATGTCATGTCACTAAAAATATGTCAAATTGTCATTTTTTAGTTCAAAAATATGAAGGAGAGACCAAAATTGTTGACTTTTAAAATAAGGGACCAATTCTGTGAATTGGTAATAATAGAGGAATTAAAATTGAAATTAAGCCTTTTATTTATGACATAATGATATATATGCAATGTTTCTAGCGATTACCTCATCAGCAGCAGACTTGTTTTCCACTTTCTCAAGAGATTTGGTTTCTAGAGTGTCTGAACTAATTTTAATTTGCTTCATTCCTTGCCTTAGTAAACTACAAGCAAACCTAAGTTCACACAAAAATCATCAAATCAGTGATCATATTATTAGGCAAATTCTAATATGAACCACGGGCTACCATGGACCAATAGTTGAAAAATGTTTAAAACTCCAACGATTACAGATGTCATCTCTTAGAAGTAGACGTAAATGGCCATCTTTATTTCTATGACTGAGATAATTACTTAATGATACTAGTTTGATAAAAATAAGGGGGAAAAATATATAGCTTGTATTCAATCGACATCAATCAAGTTGTCGTCTTCCATATAAACGGGGAGAGTCATTAACTTTTGAAGAATATGGCTGACCGTCGTTAAAATTTCCAAAGATTTGTAAGTACTAGTTCCCGGTGGACCACTTATGTGTAGAACTCACCCATATTATTATCACAAAGGATTTGAAAATCTATTGATTTAGTTTGAACTTACCCAACATTGATTGCTGTCTCCATTTTATCACCAGTCAAAACCCATAACTTAATTCCTGCTTGTGCTAGCTTGTCAATACATTCAGGAACCTACATGACAAAAACAGATTAATAAGTGTTCAATGATGAGGTTGTTCAAGCTCATATGAACAACCCACAGCCTGAGAACCTTGACAAGATGCGACACAAATGCAACTTCAATACTAAGTACACAGCTAAATATCTATTGCAATTTCTTATGACAGCATAAGACATGGCTAATTTCAAAATTCAAATTATACAAATACAAACTTGAAAAAATTTAAAAGCAGTATTTTTTTTCCCTCTAGAGACAGAAGGAAAGCTACTATTTGTATCATACCCCATTTTGAAGTATGTCTTCAACTGCAGTGGCACCAAGAAGAACTAAATCCTTCTCGATCTTTTCTGATACTTCCTCCACAATCTGCTCCCGGTCATCACTTACTAACCTCTTGGCTTCCATCAATTCTTTATTAAAATCGTTGTACTCTTCTTCATCGAGTTTGCGATAGGCAAGTATCAAGGTCCTCAAACCAGCATCAGCATATTCATTAATGTGTTGCTTAGTCTTCTCTTCAAACTCCCTTCCATTCTTTGCAAGTCTTTCAAACATGACACTGATTTTGAAAACCACCCACAAAAAATAAACAGTTCAATATTTCAAACATCCAAACCCGATTCAAAAGGATAATCGTGCGCTATACGTCTATAAGTAATGAACAAATTTACAAACCTGTCAGCACCTTTGCTAAGCAGTAGTAGTTTCCCTTCCTCATCTCTTACAATAACAGACATTCGTTTTCTTGAACTACTAAACTCTAATATATTTAAAAGTTTATAGCACCTGAAAAATTGAACATATATTCACTTTTTAATGCAAAACACAGGTTTTAACTGCTGATAAATGTTAAGATATAGAAAACCAAGATTACATATATATAAGAACAAAAACCATACTTTCTAATTGTCCTGCCTGATATATAATGGAACTCATGCAGCGAAATAGTTGTCTGAGTCCTTTCGTAAAACTCGAATCCAAGTTCTCTGGCTGCAATTACAAAAGCTGCCTCATCAGGTGACTCAGCTTCATATGAAACTTCGCCTGTTTCTTCGTCAACTTCAGGTATCGCTGTATGGCACACAGCCAACAACCGCAGGAAGTTCTGGATTACATTGGCATTAGGTTCCTTGACCCAATTTCCATTCATAATCCTTTCATCTATGAAGTTAAAACCATTAATGGAGGACTTTGCTTGGGAAATCTCTGCAACATTGTCATCTTCTGTCATCTCTTGACTTAAATGTAATCCTTTTCTCCTTGCTAGAGCTCTCTCAACTTCTGTAACACCTCGCCCGTAGGCGATCCCAGCAATTGAACACTTGACAAAGTCCATAGAATTGCAAGTCAAAGTTCCTGTTTTATCTGAAAGAATAGTATCAACTTGGCCAAGTTCTTCGTTCAAATTTGAGGTACGAGCGTGTGCAGGCTGATCAGTTTCATCGTAATACATGTGCACGTCATGGTTGATGAAGATGCTTTGAATAACTTTCACAATTTCAATGGATACATACAAAGAAATTGGAATCAAGTAACTGTATAACATCAGTGCAGTCAGGAAATTCAGCATTGCCGCGATTGGCGCTCTCTTTGGATCATAGTAGATTGTAGTATCGTCTGGTCTGAGGTACCATCTCTTCATTATTCCATTTTCAAGGTCCTCTCTTGTTTCAATTCCAAATAAAATGGAACCAATAAAAGAAATAAAAAATAAAACTAAGAACAGAAAAAAGATTATCTTGTCCATTCGCTTCTCGATTTTGCTTCTTTTTGATGGAGGATCAGTGGAATTCTGCATAACCTTTGTATCATGGCCAGTGAAAATTGCAACACCATAAATAAAATCTGTGTTCCTTAGCTTTGAGTCTCTAAGCAGTATCTGCTGAGGTGAAAGAGGATATAGTTGATTTTCAAGTTCAATATTTCCTATGAAAGAATATAGATATGCATTTGGATCTTCACATTTGATGATAGCCTTGAAATTTTGAAAGCTAGAATCTTGTTGAAACTTGGAAGTTTCTTCCAGTGCATGTTTCAGTTTAAGATTTGTTTCTCCATCAAGATTCATGGTCTCAACATAGCAAATTGAATCTTCATAGCTTGATGAGAGTAGAATGAGATCAGCAGGAAAAAATTCATCTTTTTCAACCTTCACTATGTCTCCAACTTTCAAGTTTCTCCATTTAGAGTATTCAAAAACACCTTCTCCATTATGAACTTTAGCCTTTCTGTTATTCATCTCAATATCCTGATGTAATCATAAGATAATATTACATACCTAAGAATAATCAATAATAACAGAAAAAACAACCAACTATGGACTTTATTTTGGAAAGAAAATGTTGGCAACACTACTGTTCTTTTTCTGTTAAAAGAGTTTCAGCATATGCTAACATTAACAACAATAAAAAATGTATTTGGACTTTGAACATGAACGTGTTGGAAAAATACAAGAGAATCAAAAGCATCATACCTGGTGTATGTTTTGATCCTATTTATGAGAGGTAAAAGTGATTTTAGAAACATAACATTGATTTTAACATGTTTTAGTATTCTCAAATAAAATTGTTTTTGCCTCTAAAATACCTTCTAACTTTGAGCTAGAAACAAGAAATTAGTATCTCTTTGGGAAGCATTAAGCAATTGTGAATGAACTCGATTTTGTTAAATTATTTGTTGAAAATTGAGTTTGAAGTGAAGTAATTTACGTTTGAATGTTTTAAGTCTAAAAGCAAGTTTGTTGTAAAATTGATTCCAGCTAAAAGTGAGTTGAAGGTAAAGTGATTTATGTTTAAATGCAATCATGTAAAAGTGAGTTGAATGATAAATTCTAAGCTAAAAATCAATTCTAGCTATAAATCATAATCAATTCTAAAGGAAAAATCAATTTTACATGAGATAAAACCAAATATGTCAAAATCAATTCTAACACCTCTTAAATCAATTTTTCACTGTGGAGCCAGACATATACTCATTTTCCCTATCATAATTCCCTAATTACCAGAGTAACCCTAACTAGAATTTTCCAAAACCAGTTATCAAAAGACAATTCTCAACACCATTTATTCAAAACATTTTCCATCAACAACATAAAATTAGCACAATGTTCATAGAAAAGAACAGCATCTTAATGAGAAACAATAATTGGACAACATTAATATTACCTGCTTCATCCTCCTCCAATCCTCAACAGCCTCTTTCCCAATTGTAACAGCAACCACAACAACAAGAGGAACAACATTGCTAACAGCTGAGTAAGGAGAGACAGGGAAGAAAGACATGATTGCACAAACAAGGAAGTAAAAATTGGCAACCCTTCTAAATTGTTCAAACAATGATTTGGGGATGAAAGTGATCATGGTATATTTAGTAGTTCTAACATAATTGTCACCATAATTCTCAACACTACTTCTCCCTTCACCACAATGTTCTTGTTTGTTGCAGTAAACTATCCTTGAGAAACCTGGCCCTCCTATAAGTGAATGTTCACCCTTGAATGAAGCTTTCACACAAGAGAATGCATGGATTCTCCTCTTCCTTCTAGTTTTATCACCGACCATCTTCTAAATTTTTTAAAATTACTGAAAAAGCTTCCAATTTTCTGTTGATTCAACTTTCAAAGTTCCGCATAGGTAGCTTGGTTTCTGAGCTAAGGGACACCAAAGGAGATTTCATCAAGAAGTAATGCGTTCAAATCTGGACAACTAACATAACTCTACTAATTTACTTATATTGACTTATAAAAATAATACATCAACTACTTTTAACTTGATTTTCGGGAGCATAGCTCTAAATTACAATTGCAGTTGTTGTTATGCTGCATACCTATATGGCTGCAATAGCAGTTGTGATGTTGTTGTGAAGACCTCTAAAATCTTATATTGCAACTGTAATTGAAATTGTGAAGATCTCTAAATTTTTTATACTGCAGCTGCAATTATAGTTGCATATTAAATTATGTGTTTTCCTTTCTTCACAACTACCAGTCAATCATGCAAAGCTGTGTGGTTTGAGCTTCTAACCCAATAAAAAATTGTGGTTTAGAATGTTCCACAAGTTCTGGTTAAGGAAATATCATGCTGTTTCAGTTATTATAATTTGATTTCTTTAAAAAGTCATGCCAAATCATTGGAGAAATTCTTGGGTGGTCACTCCCTCAACACATCATTCTTGATCCCAACCAATTAAATAATTCCAATTAATAAAATAACAATAAAAAAAGTAATTAGGGAAAATAGTTGTATTGGTGCTTGGTGTTATACTCTCGTCTCCTCTTCTCTAACAAGAAGTCTCATATTTGTTTCCTATTGCACCCCTAGTACAGTAAGTTACTTACATTATACATTTCTATTCTACGTTCCATTGATTATTTATTATGCATTTAAGGTTATGCTTGTTCCAAGTTTCATTGATAGAAGTATATAAAGAAGTTGTATATATTATATCCGGTTGCTTTGAATAAAAAATATCCTCTTATAGCAACAACATCCCTCCAATTGGGGTTTAAATGCTCCATCAATTCCATTTAGTGACTTATTACAAGGAATGAGCTCATATAATTATTGAAGTCAGACATATGTGATTATACTGGTTTATTTTTAATTATATATGTCAAGTGAAAATAGTGATTTCACATGGAGGCTATAATTTCTTTTGTTGCAGGGAACTTGCAATTATAGTTGGTTACCTCCAAGTAGCAATTCTCAGGACAGACAGTAAGCATTTGATCACAGTATAGAAGTTTTAAATGATAGAATAAATGACTAATATAGTGGATTAAGAATAGATTACTATAATGATGATTGTTTTGTAGTTACATTTTGTTAGTTTTATTAAAAGAATAGATGACTATTCATTTTTTATAAAACTTTAAGCAATGTTATTTCATTATATGTTCCAGTAATCTGATGAAAAACCAGACATTGGTTGATCTATCATTGTAATAGAATTTTATTCTACTATAGTAACAATAATAATGTTTAGATCGATTTGCTTTTTGGAGGCGGCCTTTTTTTGATGTAGTTTTATAAGAGGGAATTAAACTCAAGATGCTATGTTTACTTATCAACCATAATAAGGGATTTTTATTGCTTTCACCCAAAATAATTGCATCAACATAAATTTCTCACTGACGAACTAATCACATTTGAATTCAACCAAAAAAGATATATAACATTTAAAATTGATGATTTCTTTTTGACATATAAAAAAAATTGAACCAAAAGAGTTCCTATGTAAATTACCCAAATTATAATAATACTAATTGGAGATAAATTCTTGGAGCCTCCAAGGATAACACCAACACAACCATAAACCAAAACATTAGTATGATGAGGTAGTGAAGGAGTGAAATCTATACATCAATAGCCTCTAGAACCTCTTTCAAACCATGTTCCTTCCACAAGTCCACACTAGTTCTATTAGAATCTTTGAACTCCCCAAGACACTCTGTTTACTTCCAACAACATAATCTTTTTATAATCAAATATTTTCAGGTCCAATTCATTGAAATTTCAACATTCTAGAGTCTCAGTTTCGATAAATTGCATCCACGAAGTCCCAAAACCGAGGAAACCATGCTTGGAGGAACAAGAAAGAGTCTTCATCTCAAAGCATACTATTTGAAAGGGTGTCTTGGTATCAACCTTTTCTTCCATTTGATGTAGTTTGAGACACGTCGGTCGTCGTTTGTTTGGGATGAAGCGGGTCCGAGAGTGACGATGGTAGCATTTTGTTTGACAGAGGAGTTGTGTCAAACAAGTGGTGTGCTATTTCAAAAAGTAGACGGTGATTGTGTAGAAAGATAATTTCAGAGATTTGGGTCTTATTGGTTGCACCCAACAAATGGAAGTGAATGTTGTATGTTAGAAAACAAACGGGTCTGGTTGCTTAAAGGTCATATTTTTCTTTAGATCATAACAAGATTTCATATTAGGAGTATGCAATTTTAATTTCGTTGTGAAAAGATTTGAATTGAAATTGTCAAGATCACCCCAATAATTGTGGTTGCATAGGCTACGATTAGGACCGCAATTGGAATTGTTGAAGGCAATTTTAACCTTGGTCCAAACATGCAAAAGTATAAAAAAATTATCTTGCTTGTCGTAGTAGGATTTAATGTTGTCTTAAAGTATGTATTTAGAGGAGAAAAAAGTAATTTTGTTTAGAATAAAAAAATTGTGCTTTTTTGTTGGTGGGGTAAGAAAAAAGTTGCTTACATTGGTCATTAAAACTGAGAAAACAAAATCAAATGAATATTTTATTACTTTATTTTTTGAGACAATGAATATCTTAGCAAATGACATTTCTTTCCAACCAAATTGTAGCCAATTAAACTAAATATGAGATCTTGTTTGCATTCTTTCCTTTAACCAAAGAGTTGGGGGAAGCACAGCAGAAGGTGTGCGCAGGAGTGTAGCGAGAGAGGCTGAGAGGGAGGGAGATGGCTTGGAGAGTTAGACGAGAATGAGTGATAGCTTAACACATTTGATACCTAATTTTTTATAAAAGCATTATAAAAATAGGGGTTATATATTAAAGGGTTAAATAATTTCTTATATCTTATAAAATATCATTATTTTTTTTAGTCTTTATATAAAATTTTATTAATTTTTAAGTGAAATTAAATAATGAGTATGAATTTTTTAATAATTATTTGCAGTAATGTTTAAGACATATTTAACAACTTTTGTACAAAATTTTAGATTTTTTTAATGAATAATGAATTAAATATAAAATTTTAAGTCAAAAAACTTAAAAATTTATATTTAATTAATCATTTGTTAAAAATATCTACATTTTTGTAATGAAATTTTTTAAAATGTCTCAAGTATTATTGCAAAAACTCATTTAAAAATTCAAAAAATATATAATAGATAGTATAAAAATTGGAGACAAAAAATAAAAATAAAAACATTTAAAAGACTATAATTTAATAAATTATTTTATAATGACTAAAAACAAAAAAATTGAAATTTTATCAGAACTAAAAACTTATTTAATCTTATATTAAATAAATAAAAAATAACTTTGTAACACCCTGTTTTCAAAATATCATATGTTAAACATATGACATCAGTTTTTCTTAAAAGTAGGGGTTAAATCTTTAATTCACAAAGTAAAATTTTTATTTGAAAATATCACGCCTTAACACCAGGTATCATATATCACGTATAATACATTTTTTCTACAAAATTAAATCAGATTTTATAACTTCAATTAAAAATGTTCAATTTTTTTTAAAAGTTACGTTTCTTATAAGAAAATTTTCAATTATTTATCAAACTGTCATCATTGCATAGACTTTTAACATCTGTTTTTTATTAGAACGGGAGTCAAATATTACACTCCTTACACAAAACTTCATATTTATCAAATTGCCACTACGTAGAGTTTTTACATCTGTTTTTAATAAAACTGGCGTAATGTCTCTAATTTTTAAGTTCATTATGCCCTGGCATTAGAACTTCACTTCCCAAATCTAGGGGCTTCTAATCAAGCCATTTAAAAGCAAGACGTCAAACTTCTGCTAGCAACGGAGAAGAAATGATAATTGGGTATGCAGATGCATATATGATGGGAGATTTTATATTCAAGGAAGTTTACATTGAAATATTAATTTGATTACGTGTGTTGGGGGTTGTCTCAAGATAATGACAATTACAAAAGTGTATTACTTTAAGAAGTATGGAAACTAAACACATCACAATCACTGTTATTATGTTATTATGGATACTCTAAGTTGAGAAAATTCATATATATACACTTGAGTAAGGGATCATGTTATTATGGAGACTCTAAATTGACCGAGTTATTCAAGATGTGATCGGGTGGATGGATAGCTAATTGGTTTTTCATCCGAGTAAAGAAAAAAAAATACTAATATAATAATTAATTATTAACTTTGATCATTAAAAAAATAAGATATGACCAAATAAACCCAAAATATAAATAAGTAATTTTTTTAGTAATGTTGGTATAGGGCTACAAAATAATATTTTAGATTTAGTAATTAAATTTACGGTGAATAGTAATTTTGCCCGTGTAATTATGATATTTATAAAAAATATTTGTGTCAAAAAAATTATTATTTTTAATTTTCAATGCAATATTTACTATTTTTTTCAATTACTTTCTCTAATTAATACAATTTACACAACTATCAATTTATTGTATATTTCCACTTTGCATTTATTGTAAGTACAATACATCAATAAGTGATAAAGACAAATTAGCTAGACGTGTGAAATAGTTAAATACCACAAATATTATGGAATTGATTGAGTAGCTAACTAAATATATATATATATATATATATATATATATATATATAGATTAATAGAGTATAGTAACATTAATCAATCGTAGAAGACATCAGTCATCACCATTTTAGACCTTACAGTCATCATTTTCCTCATCACAAACCATAACCTTAGCACCAACACCCCCAACTTCAACATCTCTACACATACACTCTCGACACCGACGCTTCAGCCATCCCAAACAACCTCTACCTTTGATACTCTCCAATGGTGTAAGTTCCCTTCGATTACACATTCTACTCAAATAGCAAGAGAGCACAGCAAGAATCGTAAGAATAATGATCACAGCAAAAAATGGGCCAATAGATCCTGATGATTGCCATGCACTACTACTAGAGCTTGAAGTTGAAACAACTTCTCCTGAATTTGCTTGTTGCTGCTGCGGTTGGAGGAGTGAGGAAGATGCTGCTGTTGCCATGGCATTGGTATCATTAACATAAATAATTTTATTTTGAAAGTAAAATTATTGATGTTGGAGTTAGAATATATAAAGGGAAGTGATTAAGATTTTAAGGGTTCCTTAGCATGGTTTGTTTGAATAAGTGGAAAAATAACGTGGAAAGGGTTAAAGATGTGCAGTGTACATTTTCTTTTATTTATTGGGTCATGTGCATGGTTTGCATGCAGTGGAAAGTTGTTTTTGTAATTTTTTTTGTCGTGGAAAGTTGTTTTTTCGTTAAACTTAATTAAAAGTAAGCTGCCACATGCTCCATGACGCATGCATGTGACACTTTTTTGTTGGCACTTTGTTTCTCTTTTTGCTCCCTCAGTTTTTCTTTTTGAGAGTGATATATACAAATATAATATTTTTTTCTATATAAATTTGTAAAAGTTTTTTTATATCTATCATTTCACAATATAAAAAAAAAAGAAGAGATTTAAAAGAAGATGATCTTAATACATTTACTAATATTTTTTGTGAACAATCGTATGCTGAAATTTGAGGTGTTTTTTTTTAAACAAAGTTTGTTGAAAAATATTAGAGAATTTTAGAGATAATGGTTATTAAATTTTGATTAATTAATTTTTAAAATTTTTCAGTACATAAATGTGTTTTAGTAGGGTTTAAGATTTAAACTGTAATATTTGTATATCAGAATTATTTTTCAACTTCAAATTTTTTTTTTTAACAAAGTACAAATTAAAAAAAAAAGTGTTTTAAAAAACTTTTTTTAAATTTTTTTGGAATTTAAATTGAATTTATTGAGTAGAAAAAAATTATTGTTATTGTTATTTTAACAAGAATATAAAACAAATAGTTTATATAAAATGTGGAGTAAGAGTATGAGTGAGGGGGTAGAGAGTATAACTTGCCATAGTCCTTAGGAGGATTATCAAGGACATGCAAGGAATTAACATATGTTCTTGTCTAAACATATCAATTATAGGTACCTCCCTATACCTTACTCAGAAATAATAGTGCTCATAAGTCAAAAGTAAGTGAGTAATTACGATTTTAATTTTGCAATGAAATTCTTTTAGAGTGTCTAATTAAACTATAATTTAATTTAATTTTTTAACATTCAACATTCATTCATTAAAGATATCGATTTTTTTCTTTATAAGTTACATTTAACAACATAATCATATTTAAAACATGTCAAAGAATAAATGTTTAAATTTCTAGCGAAGATTCATATTCAAGTTCACCACGATATAGGAGTCTAGTCTGTTTTGTCACCCTAACCTTCATTGATAAGACATTAATTTTTTTAATAGATGAATATTAATATATTATTTGATATATTAATATTTTCTCCTTTATAAAAGTTTAAACTCTAATTATTTATCTCGTACAATTAATATTAGTTCAAATCAGTTGAATTATGATATTAGTTGAGTGTAGTTATGCAAACTTTCTTATGGCGATTATCATAATCATTATACTTTCAAGATGCAGTTAAGTTGTTCATGCTCTTCATTTATGTGTTCCTAAAAAATTGTTTTTCATTGGCTTCAGGTGCACTTAATATTCTTGTCACTTAAAACTTGATGAAAAATCTAATCAATTTATATATATTAAAACTTTCCTACCTTAAATGGTGATTACAAACTTCCAACAATAACATTTTTAACGATCAATTTATCTCTGTATTTAACAAGAACTCACTCGGTCCTTTACAAGTGAGCGTGAGAAAGTGTGTGTGATAGAAAATGAAAAAGGTGATGAATCTTCATTAGATTCATATTTTTTTTTATTGTTTTTAGTCTTATTTATTTTTTATTCATTAGTTAATTTAAGGAGTTATTTGATATATTTTGTTGATTTTAGTTCTTTGATTTAATGAAATATTTATGTTCTTATTTATTTGTTTATGTCCAATTAGAGTCTAACCAAATGCAAATTAAAGCTATGATCCATAGCTACAACTTTCATGAAGAAACCGAAACCAAATTCGAACTCAACAAAGAGACAAATGCACTAAACTTCAAATAAAAGATGTTGTGTGCTTGAAGCACGCCTGAAGCGCATTTCGCTCTGAAGCCATTGCCAATTCGCGCCTGAAGTGTATTTCGCGTTGAATCCATTTCCGATTTGCGCTTGAAGCACGCGACGCGCAACAAAACATATTAAAACTCATTTTTCTCACTTTTGAGGGACATTTTTGTATTATTGGGAAGTTGGGAGACTTCTGTCATAACATAGAAACTCAAAGACGGTCGTTTCTAACACCAATGTGGAAGCTTTATCAAGAATCATTCATGAATCTTTCTTGTAATGCTTCTCTAATCTCTATCTTTTCTATCTTTGTCATGAGTAACTCAACACTATTTGTTAGGGATGAGTGTAACAAGATGAAACTCCTATTTTTCTGATTTGATTTCTAGTTATATGAATGAGTTTATTGAATTATTTTTCCATCTTTGTGCTTAATGCTTTTTATTGCTTGATCAACATTTAAATGTTCTACGATTCGTATTTTGAAACGAAAGTGGACTTTACGAATGCTTTAGATGAGAAATTCATGAATTTGAAGTCTAGGGGTAGATGCAGGTCATGAAACCAATTAAATTAGTTGCAAAGAAAATAATTTAAAAAGAGAATTCTTGTACGGTAATGCTTAATTATAATCTTAAATCCACTAAAGAATTAGGGGTTACTTTGGAATTAAAGGTTCTATCACTAAGACATTAGAGCAAGAATAGTAAAGAGAATTCGGTAATAATTCAATAAAGGAATTCAGTAACTAGGATCAAAATAGACACAAAGGTTGGATCCGAAATGAAACTCATCCCTGACATTTTTCTTATTGTAAATGATCTATTTTATTACTGTTATTAATTTTAAATATCATTTCAATCATTTTGGGAACTTTTTGTTCAATTTTAGTAATTAAACATAATTCGATAGTAAAACGCAATTCTTAAGTTCAACATTCGGTACTACCGTTTTAATTATTACTTGCAAAGATTTAGTACACTTGCTGAAACACTATCAAAAGGCTATGTGCTAAGAAGAAAATATGAAAAAAATCAAGAATACATCAAACTAAAAGAATGAGTGAATTATTCTCTCAAAGAAATTTATTAGAGTTGATGTAAATTAGTCAAAGTGTACTCACACACTTGTATTGATATATGATTTAATTTGTAACATCCTCCCAATGAGAGTTATAATAATACTAAAAACAAAATTTGTGTCTAATTAGAAACAAACTAGAACTGATGTTAAACCGCTCAATAGTGGCAACAACCCTCACATCCTTAAGAGGTACCTGAAAAGGTACAACAACCCTCATGAACTTTAACGACAATATGCTAGAAATCTGATGAAGTTTCTGGAGATGACATGTTATAGAGGCTAGATAAAGAATATTTGTAGGCTATTTATGGAAATATTGGATTAATCCATCAACTGTACTAAGGCAAAATCTCTCTGAAAGGGGAGGCTAGATGTAGCAACAATTTATTGTGAACTAGTATAAAATATGCGTGTCTCATTTATCATCTTCTATTTCTTGCATCTTAGTTTTTTATGATTCAACCTTAATCTATCTAAACTAGTTTTAAAAGTAAGTTGAATGTTTTGAAAAAGAATAGTTTTCGTAGGGAAATCGAAGTAGCTTTAAGAAACGGAATACACAATTCAAACCCCATTTTTCTGTATTTTTTAGCACCTTAAAAAAAACAAACATCATTAATGTATCCTCTACCTCTAAGTCTAACTCAAATTCCTCTGATAACTTTTTTTATTGAATCTCTAAAGGAAAACTTATAAATTTTTGTTATAGAAGAAACCCCTACCCTTTCATCATTGAATTTCCAATCTTACCTCAACAAGACACAACCTCTACAAAACAACCCTCTTCAAACATCTACTCAAACAAACACCCAAACCTATCCCCTACCAACTACTCATGCATCTGGTTTATACTCACCCATGCTTGTGGATGCCATCCACATAGTATTTGAGATAGGAACTCAAGGTTTCCATAATTTGGTGTCACAAACATCTCCAGGTGGCTCATTTGCTATTAACACACTTGTACCAAATTCTTAAGTTGACTATTACATACCACTTGACCTTACACCCTTCATTCCATATGTACTTTTTCGTTACTCTAAGATGGGTTCATTCATATCTACTTTTATTAGTAAAATCAAGGCTTAATTGCACTTTTGGTCCCCCTATTATAGATGAAAATTGAAAATAGTCCCACCATTTTGTTTGTCCCCAGTTTTAGTCCCCCAAACAGAATTTGATGCCAAATCATGATGAGTTGTCATTTTTTTAATGACGTGTCAATAAATAGGTGATGTGGCAGATGCTTACGTGGAATAAACTTATTATTATATTATTTCTAATTAAAAAATATAATTTTTATTTTCAAAAATCATTTTAATAATTGTGAAATATTTTTAAAAATATAATTAAATTGTTAAAATAAAATTAAAATAAAATTGCAGAACCCTAAGCAGAACCCTAAAGCCCCAAATCATATGAACATGTTTCAAGCTAAAGCCCCAAATCGTGCAATTGTTGCTGTTCGTTTTCTTCATCATCACCCTAATCATCATTCCCAAATGGTTCGCTCCAATGACATCAAGCTTCTTCGTTCCCTTTCCCCTAAACTCCTTCGTAACGCCGATAAATCCACATATGAAGGAGTGTTACAAAGGGGGTACATGACATTGAATTCCGGATTTCGCGATCCTTCCAAAGTTTTTGGAAATTATTTTCCCAATGTTGGAGATGGTGTTAATTTGAAGAACTGGGTGCTATTGGGAGCAATAAATACTTATTTTGGGGCATCTAGATCCATTTACGGCTCAACATCATTGGCAAGAGACTATTATGAAGTTCTTGGTGTCAGTAAGAATGCAAGTTCTTCTAAAATAAAGAAAGCATACTATGGGCTTGCAAAAAAGCTCCATCCTGACACAAACAAAGATGATCCAGAAGCTGAAAAGAAATTTCAAGAAGTTTCAATGGCTTATGAGACTTTGAAGGATGAGGAAAAGCGTCAACAGTATGATCAGGTTGGCCATGATACTTTTGTAAACCAAGGAAGCAATGGTTTTGGGGCTTTAGGGTTCTGCAATTTTATTTTAATTTAATTTAATTTTAACAATTTAATTATATTTTTAAAAATATTTCACAATTATTAAAATGATTTTTGAAAATAAAAATTATATTTTTCAATTAGAAATAATATAATAATAAGTTTATTCCATGTAAGCGTCTGCCACGTCACCTATTTATTGACACGTCATTAAAAAAATGACAACTCATCATGATTTGACATCAAATTCTGTTTGAGGACTAAAACTGGGGA
Source organism: Cicer bijugum (assembly GCA_037974875.1). NCBI lineage: Eukaryota > Viridiplantae > Streptophyta > Magnoliopsida > Fabales > Fabaceae > Cicer > Cicer bijugum. Next base: position 5,856,551 of record JBBPBT010000072.1, on the reverse strand, counting down.
CAAATAAAATGGGGGGACTATTTTCAATTTTCACCTATAATAGAGGGACCAAAAGTGCAATTAAGCCTAAAATCAAAAAAATCAAAAGTATGAATACTCGTAGTTTGGACCCCTCATGAAGTCTCAGCTATGTGGCACAAGGTTATCACCTTTGTAACATATTGACTAAGGCAAAACATGGAGTATGAAAAGGCACTTAGTTGCTCATAATTCTATAGCTTTCCAACATATTAAAGAGATCATATATCTATGGGATATGCATTTTCAGAAAGCACATGAAAACCGAACTAGGAATATTTTGACTACTACATTAAAAGGAACTTCAAGGGTGGCAGTGTCTCCCTCTGCTTCTGATCCCTAGGAAATCACATTGGTTGATCCTCTAGCATCGTTCTAGTTCCCTTTCGTCATTCTTGAGGTGGAAATTCCTCTCTTAGAAGTGTCAATTGTTGTTGTTGCTTCAGGCTCTAGTGTGTCTTCCTTTGAAGGCCTAGCTACTATTCCCTGTACACTGTCCTTTGACCCTTCTCAATTTGTGAAGAACGAATACTTTGAAAGGTTTGAATCTATTACTAAGGAATTTATGGAACGAACGACCAAGAATCAAGAGTCTATTTAAAACATCTACGTTCTTATCCTTACTCGCTTAACTAGTCCAAACATCTTCATTCTTCACTTTATAGATTTAATGAAAATATTTTGATTCTTCTGCATTTTGTTACTTGATATGTTTCCCTAGTTTCCTTTTTCTTTTTCTTTTTTTGATTTAAAAAAGGGTAGTATATTTTGAAAACAATTTCACTTTTGTTTTTCTTTAGACCTTCCTCATACATCAATCTTTTTTTAACGCCGCTAAAGTTAAGGGGGAGTTTTAGTCTTTTTCCTTTTTAAATAAAATAAAATAAAAATTGTTCACAAATATATATATGCTTGTCACATAAAAAAGGGGATTATTAAAACCAAGTTTGTTTAAAGAACAATGACTTTTAACTATTTTGATGATAACAAAATATTTTGTGAGAACAATTTAAGTTTTAATGATTTTGTTTAAGTATACAGGTTCTCTAATCTATATTTTTAAAGACTTTGTGTTGAATCCTCTGTTGTTCAAAGAAATAAAATAATCAAAGGCAATGCATCATGAATCTAATAAATAAAACTATTTGTCTAATTTTGATCAACGCGCCTCTATTGAATTTGGTTAATGCAAGCTCGCTATGATATATAAGTTTCTAAAATATCTTGCAAAAGTCAACATTGTACTTAAAGTAAATGATTTACAAGTTAATCCTCTTAGCCCAAAATGTTTAAGAAGTCAACAACTCAACATCCTCTGTTCATCAAAGTTAAATGTATCATTTGATTAAAAAAATACTATGACACCCTTTGATGGGATCATCCTCTGACATTCCTTCTATTTTCATCAAGATACACTGAACCAATTCGGAAGCCAAATATGGACAAGTATCAAATGCTAATTCAAGGTTTTTGAAGAATGTTATGATCCATATTTTACGTGGGGAACTTATGTGAATCACTATAATGGTTAACAACCCTAATTTCTTTGAAATTTCTATATAAAGGCTTGTGATTAACAATGCAAGACAATTACGAGAAAACATATTGGAAACATACACAACAACCTTAAAATTTTGTACTTTACATTCTTACTAAAAGACTTGTTTACCTTTTAAGTACTACCTGTGTAATATTCTTATGTGAAAGCTTTTTAGAAAACCTAAAATCACTTTCTCGTAACCAAGCCCATTAGTGGTTGTTTTCCTTAACAACTTTACTGTATTAAGCTATAAGGTTGAGAAAACTTGAATACAATCAGCTTAAATACAATCAACTTTAATTGATTTAGTGGATTAAATCACTTAGAGTGAAAGGACTAGACGTAGCTACGTTGTCGATAGTGAACCAAGATAAATTGGTTTTGTGTTTCTCTTGTCTATTGATTTATCTTGCTTTTTCCAAAAGTATATGTTTCTAAAGAAAAAGTTTTTCACTTTTACAAACCACAATTCAAACCTCTCATTTCTTGTGTTTTTCATTTTTTAAGCTAACACTCTCAACTGTGAGGGACTTTTACATCTTATCAAGCTCTTGGTTGGACACCTTTTTCAATAAATATACGTTTTTGAAGAAAAAGTTTTTTGCTTTTACAAAACACAATTCAAACCCCATATTTCTTGTGTTTTTCACTCTTCAAGATCGTACCCTCAACTTTGAGGGACTTCAATATCTTATCAAGCTCTTGATTGAACACCTTTTTCAACAACTTGAAGTATTCCTCCTTGGTCTCTAGTGCCCTAAAATCCTTAATCAGCCCCAAGTAGAAGTTGATTTGTGATGGTGTTGAAATTAGGGTTGGCAGTTTATGTTCCCTACTTTTTTGACTTTTGTCCTTATCTAAGCACTTGAAAATATAGAGTAATTTTTAGTGTGGGGCTTGGAAATAAAATTAAAGTTAAATGCGAGACAAGAAATAAATAAAGTACGTAAAATAAATGTGCAGAAATAAAAGAGAGATGAGAGAAAAAACATACAAGAATTTATATTGGTTCAACAAATAACAACCTAAGGTCTACATCCAATTTCACAAATAATAAAATTATTATTATTATTACAAAGATTTTAATATGGAATTAGCCAAAAACCATTGACAACTTAAAAGAACTCTTTAGACAAAATTTATACTTGAATAAGAGCCTCTAACTACAAGAGATATCACCTTACTTGAACAACAAGATTACTCCAATAATGTTATAATAAGATATTAAAATGATTTACACTTTACTCGTAGATGAATAAATTGAAGCATTAAAACAAATTTTTCAACTCAAACTATGTAGTGAAAAAAAGATAAATATCTCAAAGAAAATTATTATAGAGAACAAGAAAGAAAATCAAGGAGATTGAAAAATGAAAATTGATAAAAGAAGAAAAGGAAGTCACTCTATGTGTAACTCATTCTAAAAGGGACCTTTTATTTATAGCCTAAATTGTTGGGTATTCAATTATGAGTTGTTAGTCCCACATTGACCAGGAATGGATGTTGTATTGGATATATAAGGAGAATGACCCATACACCTAATGCCTTAAGATTTTGGATTGATATGTGGTGTCTAAAGTCTCTTATAAATCATTGTTTAGTCCATTCCGAATTGTTGTGCTCCTCCAGACTCCCCAACAAGTGGTATTAGAGCCGGGTTCGGCTTGATGGGGGAGCCCAATTAAGGACTTGGATCAAGTGGATCAAGTCTAGTGGTCAAGTGGTCAATACTTGGATCAAGTGGATCAAGTCTAGTGGTGGGGACTCATAATTGAGGGGGAGATTGTTGGGTATTCAATTATGAGTTGTTAGTCCCACATTGACCAGGAATGGAGGTTGTATTGGATATATAAGGAGAATGACCCATACACCTAATGCCTTAAGGTTTTGGTTGATATGTGGTGTCTAAAGTCTCTTATAAATCATTGTTTAGCCCATTCCGAATTGTTGTGCTCCTCCGGACTCCCCAACAAGTGGTATCAGAGCCGGGTTCGGCTTGATGTGGGAGCCCAATTAAGGACTTGGATCAAGTGGATCAAGTCTAGTGTGGACCAATAAAGGATTGGACTCGGTGATAAAGTGAATCAAGTCTAGTGGTGGGAACTCATAATTGAGGGGGAGATTGTTGGGTATTCAATTATGAGTCTTTAATCCCACATTGACCAGGAATGGAGGTTGTATTGGATATATAAGGAGAATGACCCATGCACCTAATGCCTTAAGGTTTTGGATTGAGATGTGGTGTCTAAGTCTCTTATTAATCCTTGTTTAGCCCATTCCGAATGTTGTGCTCCCTCGGACTCCCCAACAATTCGGAATGGGCTAAACAATGATTTATAAGAGACTTTATACACCACATATCAACCTAAAACCTTAAGGCATTAGGTGTATGGGTCATTCTCCTTATATATCCAATACAACCTCCATTCTTGGTCAATGTGTGACTAACAACTCATAATTGAATACCCAACAATCTCCCCTCAATTATGAGTCCCCACCACTAGACTTGATCCAAGTATTGACCACTTGACCACTAGACTTGATCCGAGTCCTTTTTGGTCCACCACTAGACTTGATCCACTTGATCCAAGTCCTTAATTGGGCTCCCCCATCAAGCCGAACCCGACTCTGATACCACTTGTTGGGGAGTCTGGAGGAGCACAACAATTCGGAATGGGCTAAACAATGATTTATAAGAGACTTTAGACACCACATATCAACCCAAAACCTTAAGGCATTAGGTGTATGGGTCATTCTCCTTATATATCCAATACAACCTCCATTCTTGGTAAATGTGGGACTAACAACTCATAATTGAATATCCAACAATCTCCCCCTTCAACAAGAGTTTCTGTAGGAGGCTTAGGCGCAACATGAATGTAACTTCTGAGATTTGGTTTCTGTTTTTCAGCTTTATCAAAATCTTCAACAGTCTAGTCTTCAAGAAATATCACATCTCGACTTCTAATAATTTTCTTGTCAACCGGATCCCACAATCTATAACCAAATTCTTCATCACCATAACCGACAAATATACACTGTTTAGATTTACTATCCAGCTTAGATCTCTCATCTCTTGGAACGTGAACAAAGCATCTACAGCCAAAAACTCTTAAATGACAGTAGGAGACATCTTTCCCTGTCCACACTCTATTTGGAACATCACCATCAAGTGGAATAGAAGGAGAAAGATTGATCAAATCCACTGCAGTTTTCATTGCTTCACCCCAAAAGGATTTCGATAATTTTGCATGAGAGAGCATACATCTGATTCTGTCATTAATCGTATGATTCATTCTCTCTACAACACCATTATGTTGAGGTGACTTTGGAACTGTTTTCTCAAACCTAATTCCATGTTCTCTGCAATACTCTTCAAATGGACCTCTGTATTCACCACCATTATCTGATCGAACACATTTCAGTTTTCTTCCTTTTTCTCTTTCAACACTTGCATGAAAGTTCTTGAAGACTACAAATACCTGGTCTTTAGATTTCAAAGGAAAAGCCCACACTTTTCTAGAGTGGTCGTCAATAAAAGTAACAAAATATGATACACCACCAAGAGATTTACTATCTATCATACAAACATCAGTATGAACTAAATCAAGAATATTTTGCCTCCTATGAGGACCAGTGTTATGAAAAGATACTCTATGTTGTTTTCCAGCAAAACAATGAGTGCAAGTTTTTAGAGACGTACCTTTCACAGGAAGAAAATTTTTCTTCGCAAGTATGTTGAGTCCTTTCTCACACAAGTGACCAAGGCGCATATGCCATAAATCAGAAGATGCATCTTCAATTGCATTCACTTCTTCCTTGCATAGCTTCGTAGGCATCCTATAGAGAGAAGTGAAACTTTGCTCCATTGCAACTACTAGGGACCCTTTAGTGATTTTACATATACCACCACCACCAAAGAAAGTGTGATAACCATCGATATCCAAAGCTTTCACCGAAATCAAATTGATACGAATATCAGGAACATGTCTAACATTCTTCAATTGAAGCTTGCAACCAATCCCAGTTTCAACCCAAATATCTCCCATACCGATAATTTTACATACTCCTTCATCTCTCATTTTTACCATGCCAAAATCACCAGCACTGTAAGATGAGAAGAAATCACGCCTAGGAGTAACATGATATGAGGCACCCGAATCAATAATCCAAGTTGAATCCTGACATGCAATGTAGACATTATTAACGGATACAACTGTTGTTGTATCTTTATCATTTTTCTTTTCTTTGTCTTCATCTCTTTCCCTTGATTGATCTCTCTTAAGGAACCTGCAATTTCTTTTTATGTGACCCGCTTTTCCACAATGATAGCATATCACTTCTTTTCTAGTCCTTGACTTGCTTCTTGACTTGCTACGACTTTCAGAGTTGTCGCGTCTATGGAAGTTTCTAGATTGACTTCTTCCCCGTGACTCTGTAACTAGTGCTTCTGACTTTGAGGAAGAACCAACCAAACCACGTTCCTTTCTTCGAGCTTCTTCATTCAACATGCTCTCTTTAACTGTTGACATTTTCAACTTTCCACTTGGAGCTGAATTAGTCAACGTCACAACAAGGATTTCCCAATTATCAGGCAAGGAACTCAACAATAACAACGCTTGCAACTCATCATCTAATTTAATTTCTGCGGTTGCCAACTGATTCACTGTATTCTGAAAAATACTCATATGCTCTGCCATTGAATCCCCATCTTTATATTTCATATTCACCAGCTTCCGAATTAAGAATGCTTTATTTTGCACATTCTTTCGTTCATACAACTCTTTTAATTTTTCCCACATCTTGTTAGCATCTATTTCAGTTTCAACATGTGGATATACACTAAGATCCAACCACTGCCTGATCAACGCCACTGTCTTTCTATTCATCTTCTTCCAGTCAGCGTCAGATTTATCTGCGGGTTTAGCAGTGTCACCCTCAATAGGATCATACAAATCTTTACTGTATAACATGTCTTCCATGAGAGTCTTCCAAAGTGTGTAATTAGAAGAGTTGAGTTTAATCATATTGGGACCTTTATTTTCCTCCTCCATTTAAATGCACAAATCAAATAACCGAGCTCTGATACCACTTTGTTGGGAAAAACCAGAGATAATTAGCAATAATTATCTCAATAATGCGGAATATTTTTTCCCCACCTGTGCAGATAAATGGCCAAACAGAAAATACAATTCCAACAGCAATAATAATTGGCAGAAAATTAAATACGAGACAAACACAATTTTAACGTGGAAAACTTCCCTCAAATTGAGAGATTAAAAACCACAGGACCTAGTCCAGTAAAAATCTTCCACTATAATAATTAATGGGTACACCAAGAGTCTTCCTAATAACAATAGGGAATATCAATCAACAATAACAACTCTATAACAACCTTATAACAACCTTCCACTAAAGTGGGTATGCCAAAGTAACTCTCAGAGAAGATAAAAGACTTAGACGCCACATCCGGAATAAAGTCTCTTATAAATCCTTGTTTAGCCCATTCCGAATTGTCGTGCTCCTCCGTACTCCCCAACAAGTGGTATCAGAGCCGGGTTCGACTTGATGGGGGAGCCCAATTAAGGACTTGGATCAAGTGGATCAAGTCTAGTGGTCAAGTGGTCAATACTTGGATCAAGTGGATCAAGTCTAGTGGTGGGGACTCATAATTGAGGGGGAGATTGTTGGGTATTCAATTATGAGTTGTTAGTCCCACATTGACCAGGAATGGAGGTTGTATTGGATATATAAGGAAAATGACCCATACACCTAATGCCTTAAGGTTTTGGGTTGTGATGTGGTGTCTAAGTCTCTTATAAATCCTTGTTTAACCCATTTTGAATGTTGTGCTCCTCCGTACTCCCCAACATAAATATGAAAGAAAAACAAGACAATGATGACCCATAAACAATTATGATTTATCACGTGTAATTTTCCATCAAATACGTTATTATAGTCGATTATTAAAACGCTTAATAAATTATTTAGACCATTCAAAAGTATAAAATTGGCTTTCGTATGTGTTATACGTTCTTGTATAAGGATGTTTTATAAACATATAGGTCAACTTTTGCAATCATAATTGGTTGTGATGTTAGTTTATAATTGGTTATTGGGTACACAAGTAAACACATACGTTTTTTTTTCACCGAAAATGAATTAGGACAAGTTTCATAATTGATTATGCCATTAATGTCAACCCAACACAGGATAAAATTCCCGTTTTCCATTTTTTATTTTTGAATATCCTTTTTCCACTATTTAATTTAGTTTTTGAAAAGAAAAAAGAGAGTTTATTTTTGTTGGTATAATGGTCTCTATCCTTAGAAAGTTATACACAAGATTATTAACCAAATTATCCAATTTCTTTCTAAGTGATGAACTTAATATTAAAACCAACTTGTTTAATATTAATTTCAATTTAACAGTGATAAATTCAAAAATTATTCAAAACAAAGATTCAAAAACACATGTATTATCAAGATAAAGAGTATAGAGATATAGAAGTGTGCACCAGAGATTTTTATACTGGTTCGACTATCGATTCTATAGTCTACGTCCAGTCCTGAAATCACTCAATAATTTTAGCCTTCACTAGTAATGATTTGAGTATGTTTACAGACTTTCCAGCACTTCAATATCTATACATCTAACTCAACATCAAACTACAACAACAACAAATCTATCCTTAAGAACTAATCGACAAGCTCTAGCAAGATCAAATTGAGATCTCTTTTAGATGATCACAACATCCTAAAAGATGACCACCAGTTTCACAATACTGGATTTTCACACACTTTCTTTTACAAAGATGATTCTTTCAAAAAGAACTAAGAACACTTGATTCAATCAAAATGAATTCTCACACTAAGTATTTGCCAATAATATTTGTGAGTTATAACAATCTTTCTCAAGGTGTATTTTTCGAAGAGCTAATGAAAACTTTCAGTTCTTTCTATGTATTGTTATATTATTTGAAAATTGTGATTGATTCAGTTTATATAGTTTCAGAAAAACTTTAGACAAATCGATTTCCCAATCGATTTTATTAATGTGTATTATCAGCTCAATCGATTGCCTAATCGATTATCGCGTTTTTTGTTTTCCTTGAATCTTGAAGTAGATGAACTAATCGATTGCCTAATCGATTCTTTTAATGCATATATCAGAAACTAATACTTAGTTCATATCAGAGTCGATTGACTAATCGATTATAATTGTTTTGTTAAAAATTTGAGATCAACCAATCGATTACTTAGTCGATTCACTTTCATTAACATAATCGATTTGGCAATGGGCTAAATTCTCCCTGTAACTCAGACATTTACTCTAATCGATTTGCCAATCGACTTGACTTGTCCCAGTAACTCAGATATTTAGTTCAAATCGATGTGCCAATCGATTATGCAATATGTTCCTGATAAATGATGAACTGATTCATTCATGCAATCGATTAACTAATCGGTTAGTGCAAAGCTTGTAACTCAAGAAAAATATATCAATCGATTGTCCAATCGATTTCTTTAATCACATAACACAGGCCTGATGAAAAATATTTTAGTAATCGGTTTGCCAATCGACTGACTCAGTACAAGCTTTGTTCTGTGAATCAGAAAATCGATTAACCAATTGATTTGTAAATCGATTGTCCAATTGATTTCTTTTAATCACAGAACACAGGTTTGATAAAAACATTTAAGTAATTGATTAACTCAGTGAAAATTTGTTCTGTGAATTAGACAATCGATTAACCAATTGATTTACCAATTGATTGATTAACGCACTTATTTTACGATTTCAGTTTTAATTGACAAATATTAGATGTGTGAAATCATAATGATGAATCTACCTAATAAACACTATGACCAATAGACAAATTTACACATGATCTTCAAGCTTTGTATGATATGATCAATCTTTGCTTGATTGCTTGAGATCCAAGATTTGTCCAAGCGTAGTGTTTGATTCTTTTTCACATAATCTTCAAAGCCTTATGATATGATCAATTTTTGCTTGATTTTTTTTTCTGAAATGTATCTCAACTCAAACTATCAGATTAATCAAATAATGCATACATTGTATATTTGAAGGTTATATCAAAATCATAGTCAAGGAGACATATATCTTACAATTTTTCCTACTTACATTTTAATCCTAAAAGCATACAATACATTAAACAAAGATGAATATCATGATATCCTTTTTCTGCCTTTTGGTATTGTTGTTCCTCGTTGAAATTTCTATTCATGTCAAGACATTTATTCACAAGTATGGTTTAGACAAACGAATGAGGAACGAAAAATAAATAAAGTGTGAACTTACAAGGATGATAATCAAATGAAAGCACATAAATTTTGTTCCTATAATTTAGCGTTTTTATTTTTTTCGTCAATGTAAATTTACAATCCTTTTTTTATTTTCATCTTAACTTTTTTAACAGTCACTAATAGCAAATACGATTTTAAAATAAAATTGAATTTAATGGTTAAATTTGAAAGAATTTTTTTTTTTGCAGAAACTAAATAAAAAACTAACTTAAAGACAATGATATAATAATGTAATTTATGTTTAAGTGTACCAGAACATGATAATGTAAGTTGTTAGAACAATTCAGGAGATATTTGTTATATGCTTGTGTGTACCCTTAAATCTGTATATAAATATGTTTTCCTCTCTTCTTAAATTTTATTTGCTTTCTTTATTTTTTGTTTGTGTTTTTGTAAATTTGGAAAATTAGAAAAGACGTTATGTTTGATAGCATCCTTTTATTTGTAGCATAGTAACTAGTGGATGCCATCAAGGAAGCATAAGAACCATATGCACACATTTTTATGTCTCATTTGTTTGTATCAAGATTGGTGAAGTTTGTATTTTTGATCATTTATCTTTGTATAGTCATGATCCGATTTCTGCTTAGCAATGATAGTTGTACATTTTATTTATTATTAATCTTTAGGGCGTAAATTGATTAAAATTCGATTGTAACATTATATAAAATTAATATTTTTAAAAACTTATATTTGTTAAACAATAATAAAATAATATCCAAATAATGTTTATTTTGAAAAGAAATTAAATAAAAACTTTTTGGAAAATATGTTCAAAAAGAAAAGAAAATACTTATTTTATACAAGGAAAGTGAGTTCGAGTTTGGGGGACACAATCATAGCACATTAGTTTTTAATTTGGTCAACGAGAATAAAAAAGAGAATGCGTGCAGCTATCGATTCCGAACGTGTGCATCTAAATAGTCAAATCTTCATCAAATGATTAAGGATGACAATAGGTAAGATTTGGGTAGGATACTATAGTACCCGTATCCATACTCGCAGTTTAAAAAAATACTCATATCTGTGTCTGTACCCTCTTGGGTATCAACTTTAATATCCGTACCCTCTGGGTACCTAAGTGCTCGTACCCGTACCAATTACCCACACTTTAATTAAAATAAATCGATAAATAAATATTATTTTGTGATTAAATTTAAAAAGGATAAATACCACCTATAGTCCCTTAACTTAATTTCAGTTAACATTTTGGTCCTTTATTTTTTTTTTCCAATTTTGTCCTTTATTTTAATTTTAAGTGACAATTTAATCTTTTTTTTTGTTTTAAAATGTTAACAATGTTATCCTTTTTTTTACAAAAATTCATCAAAATTTTCAAACAAAACTCATAAATTTAATTATATTCTTTAATATAAAATAAACTTTATCAAATTTGTAACTCAAATTTTCAAATAAACTCATATTTGTCATTCTTTATTTGATGTTGTTAGAGATAAAAATATGAGTTTATTTAAAGATTTAAGTTATAAATTTGATGAAATAGCATTATATTGAGGATGATAATTAATTTTATGTGTTTTGTTTGAAATTTTTGATGAATTTTTTGAAATTTTGCATAAAATAAGGATAAAATTATTGATATTTTAAAACATAAAAGATCAAATTGTCACTTAAAATTAAAATAAAGGACCAAATCGGGGGAAAGAAAAAGATAAAAGACTAAAACGTTAACTGAAATTAAGTTAAGGGACTATATGTGGTATTTACCCATTTAAAAATTATCCAAATATCATAAATTAAATCATAAAATATTATAAACCAAAATATTTTCTAACTCAAAACATTTCAAGTGAACACTCGTTACAATACACATTCAAATATCCATAATAATATTTTATGAAGTTGCAAGTCTTACGACAATATTATTTGAGATTAGTAAAAATAATTTATAAGTTGCAAGTATAATTATAAAGACACAATTAATAAGATATAATTCTTAGTTATAAAGTCACAATTATTTAACTATTAATCATAATCAAATTCTTAAAAAGTTTGCAAACGTTTATATTTTGATTTGATTATAAATATTGTAATGGCCCAATGATATTAATAGATATTAAAACATAAAGGAAAATAATTAATTAAACTAAATATTAATATAATAAATAAATAAATAGTATATTTATATAGGTGCGGGTGCGGGGCGGGTACTATAGTACCCGTACCCGTATCCATACCCGCTTAATTTTACGGGTAATTACCTGTACCCTGCCAATATCCATTATGCGGATTTTTATCCTACTCATTGTGGGTTTATTTTGCGAGTACTCATTGGGTCTGAGTATAATTGTCATCCCTACAAATCACCTTTACTTTAGTTACATGTTTTAAATTTATTTGTAAAAGCCACCTAATCCTAATTGAGTTGTGAATATTTTAGCACATGAATCTAAAATAATTCTAACCATAAAAACTTGGATCTACATAATCTAAAATTAATGATTTATTTATGTTACGTATTTATCAAGGTTTGACTCGATAAATTCAAAACCGGGATGAAATGGTACAATTTCAATATCACATTAAAACAAGAAAGAACGAATCAGTTTTTTACCAAAATGTCCCTTCAAAACTGACAATTTATAATAAGTGGTAACTTTGTTCATATTGTACTTCCTATATAATATGCTCTCCATTCCCCCTTCCCCACAATCAATCTCTACCCCATCTCTATCTCTCCCCCCTCTCTCTCTCTTCTCATCTCCCTCTTCTCATCGCTCTCATGATAAAGTTTGTTAAATCTTTGTTTTACAATATTTAGTCCCCTTGTTTTATCTACAAATATATATCTATCTATATTTCATTTCAATTTTATTATGCATTATGTGCAGTAGCATGTTCATTCTTACTAACATTAGTTTTATTACTTTTTTTTTTCTTCTTGTTTTTATTTTTTTGTTTTAAATTGTTTGAGGTGTGGGAAGATAGTTTAGGCGAAATTAAGTTATTGGATGCAAAGGTTTATCAATTTTTTTTCTGAACTTTGTTTTGGATGATCACACAAGTCATGAACTGATCGATTAACCTATGCATTCAGTGCTCACTTTGCCTTTTTACTATCTTTTTCTTTTATCGGTTTTTATTATTTTGAGAAAAAACAACAATTGTGATAATTTTTATATCAAAAAAAATGAATTTCTTAGTATGTCGCATATATTTTTTTTTGTAGGATTAATCTCTATACTTTAAATACAATAATTAACCATTTTTATCGTAAAACTGTTTCACCTATTTATTTTAAAAGGTTCAAATTCTACTGAACACTCGTTGGAGGAATCTTTTCCTATTTTTGCCGCATTTTAAAAATTAAACATATCTGATATCTAATGATAATGAAATAAAATTTACTTTGTTAAATTAATAAAATGGATTCAATAAAATCTGAGTGAAATAAATTTATTATTATTATTATTATTAATGTTTTTTTTGTTAACTTTACTACTCTATTTTTCAGAAGGGAAAAATAAGTTGCTCTTTTTCAGGGCTTTGGTTACAAGGCTAGCTCCATTCCATTGGTAGTGTTATTGGGGAAATAATATTATTTCATTCGTAGTCTCTTGTATGTATTCTTATATTAGATAGTTTAACATATTTTTTTATAAGAAATAATTTTAAATATTTAATTCACTAGATGATATCGTATTTAAAATGATTTAATATAGTTTTCATTTTATTGAATCACTTGCTCTTGTGTGTGGGACATAGATCTAATCAGTAATTAGTGTTCTTCTCTTATGGAGAAGTATCTTTGGATTCCAGTTCACTTCACTGAATTAGTAGGCAAACATAATTTGACGATTGGTCCTTGCTTAAATAAATTGTTTATTCATAGTACTCCTTGTGTTAGTATTATTTCTTGTAAATACTGAATCTCCTTTTATTAATTTTTTAGTCTAAAAATCAAATATTATTATTTACTGATGGACATGGTGTTATTAATAATGATTGTCATGGAAGAATTTAAAAGATAAAAAATTGAATTATGAATGTAATAGAATTAAAAGTTATGAGATGTACGAATATTTGTTCTCAAATTTTTATCCATTCTTACTTCAAGGAATGAATTCTATTCCTCAACTAAACTATGAGTTTCTTAATTATTCTAAAGAATTTCAATAGGTATGAATTTTTAAGCTACTAGAGTAGATGTAAAAAGTAAAGTAAAGTAAAAATTAAAAAATATAACATAAAAAATTTATTTAATTGATTGTATGTGTCAAAAAAATTACAAATTGTAGTATTTATAGGCAAAACTAATCTTACCGGCTATAAATTGTGGCCTACATGTATTGCTATGCTCAATCTCTATTAAACACTTTATAAAACTTAGATCTTTCAGAGTATCAAATGAATGTACACTTTTGAGATCTAGAATCAAATTTACCAATGTCATCTTTAGTGTTCAACCGAACTGAAAGTAAGAGATGTTGGGCTTTTTACCTTCCCACAATTCATATGGTGTTTTATAAAATATAGACCTAATTAAAACTCTATTTATAATATAACATGCAATGTTGTTTGGTTCAGCCCAAAAGTATTTTACAACGCTAATCTCATTTAACATGGTTTTGACCATTTCTTGGAGTGATCTATTCTTTCTTTCAACAACTCAATTTTATTGGGGTGTTCTAAGAGAGGAGAAGTTGTGAGAGATTCCATTCTCATCACAAAAACTTTCAAAGAACTTGTTTTCAAATTCTCCTCCATGATCACTTCTAATTGTTACAATCATAAGAACCTTTTCATTCATTACTTGTTTGCAAAATATGATAAACACTTGTGGAATTCATCCTTACTTCTTAAGAATTTTATCCATGTCCATATATTGTAATCATCTATTATAACAAAACCATATTTCTTTCCACTTAAAGAGATTGTTTCCACTCGCCTAAAGAGATCTATATGTAAGAGCTCAAGGGGCTTTGAGGTAGAGACGGGGTTTTTAGGGTAAAGAAATTATTTGTTTGTTTTCCCCTTTGAAAATCTTCACACCTAATTTTAGTTTGTAACTAAGCTTAGGCAGACCTCTAACTAGTTGAAGTTTATTCAGTTTTGAAATTAATCTAAGGTTTGCATGACCTAATCCTTTATGCCAAATTAGTTTATCTTCATTTACTTACATAAGACACTTAACCTCTTATTTCTCTAGACTAAACAAATTTATCTTATAAATATTATTTTGCCTCTGACTTGTAAAGATTATAGATCCATCCTTCTGACTAATTACCATTCATGTTTTTTTATTAAATATAATATCATAGTTATTATCACCTAAGTGACTTATACTTAATAAATTATGCTTAAGACTTTTAACAAACAAGATCTCTTTAATATAAGGGAAAATATCATTACCAACTGTACCTTGACCAATGATCTACCCTTTTTACTTTCCTCCAAAAGTCATTGTGTCTCATTTGCTTAATGTTAGTTCTTGAAACATGGACTTATCTCCCATCATGTGTCACAAATGATTTGTGTTATAACTTTGTTGCTGAGGACATCTACAACATAGACAATTTTGTTCTTAGGTAACCAAATTTGGTTAGGTTCTAGTTTGATAGTCCTGAAAGGTTTCTTGTCTTTTCTTGTATTTAACATGAGACAAGATAATTTGAGTCACCTTTCTTAGAGCAAGCAATACACAAGATATCAAAGAGAATAGGTTTAGGTTCAGTTATAGTTTCTTCAAATCCTAGACATCTTTTACCATTTCTACTAACTCCATAAATTATAGAAGCATACTTGCTTCTTTCCATACATTTAGCAAGAAAACCTTAAAATACTTTTTTTATACTTATCAGAGTTACATGTGGTATTTTTAATTGATGTTGACCTATGATTACTTTCTAGAGTTAGATTTTTAACCTTAAGTTCAACAATATCAATTTTTAGAGTTGCATTTTCTATTTTAAGTTTAGCACTTTAATTCTCTAAAATATTAACTTTTTCTATTAGGTTTGCATTTTCTTTCCTAAGTATTTTCAATTTTAAATACAATTTGTGATTCTTGTTCAAAAAGTCATTTATAACAGTAATTAAATTAGATTGAGTCAAGTCAGAAAATACCTCAATTTTTGAACAAGATGTTTTTTGATAATATGTTATTTAGCCAATTCTTTATTTCTGAATTCAATCTGAGTAGTTATTTTAGATTGATATTGTTCTTATTTTTTTTAATATTGAGTTTGTAAATTCTTCATATTGATTATCTTCGTATTTTGTTAAGACTGAGTTTGTAAATTATTCATATTGATATTGTTCATATTCTGATAAGATTGCTTTTGCAAATTCTTGAGATGAAACTTCCTTCCTATTGCTTGCTTTGGTATGTTTATCATATCTTCTTCAAATTTTGACCATTTCTTTTTTTCAACTTGGTCAAAAAATTTCTTCCATTATAAATCTAAATGAAATCTTTTATTTATTTATTGTCTTTAAAAACATGGATCTTTTTCATACTTTGTGAAGTCAAATATATTGTTCTCGTAGAATACATTTGTTAACATCAAAACTTTACCTATAAAATCAACTTGGTTCCAACAATCCATTTAGTATCTTCAACAAACCTATATATTTCCAATTTCCTTGGTTTAGAAATCCTTCCCTGAAATTCAAGGGGAATGAGACCAACAATATTTATGTGAGCCATGTTTATGTCCATCTTGTCTTAGAGTAAGGTATCTAGGATTGATTATTCATTGTATTCAGAATCAGGGTTGCATTGAACAGGTTCCCGAGTGTCTATTATGACATTGTCAGCAATTTGTTCTACTTTTAATCCTTGCACATTTTTATTTTCCAAATCTAACACTCCCATCACGTCAGCCTTAGTATTTTTTAATTGTACTAGGAACACCCTCTCCAAAGCCTCCAAGACCTGAGATGAAGATGGATTTTCATGTATTTGGTCCTAAACTTTGGCAATCATATGCAAGGTATGCTTCATTTTATGAATGGACCTATTCCTTTGTTGAGTTCTAGTGAGTAACCACTAGGGATGCATGATCTTGGATCTTCTGATTAAGTATCTTATGATCCTTAGGCATATTTGTTGGGGTTTTCTTTGTTCGTTGTGTCATTATCTCACCATTGTCTTTGATGACCGCCTCTAAAGAGGTTTCATCTTCCTCCATAGTTACTTCGGCCACCTACCTCTTCCCTTTTGAAATATTTTTTCCATCTACTTCTAGTAGGGTCAATTTGTCCATGGGTATGCACAACTATTTGACCTTGCCCCAAACATTCATCTAAATGTTATTCGAATGATCTCCCTTTCTTTGTGAAAGCTATTGAGTGACTAATTCTCCAATAAGGCGGAAAACCATGGGAAGTTTTCTAGACTTAACTATTCTTCTGCACTAGTGCGACTTGATTTCGTAGCCTTTCAAAAGTTGACATCCTTCTAGGTGGCCTAACACTTTCACTAGATTCGACTACCATATTCTTGGGTTGCCACACATGTCATATTAATTTCATTCCTATCTCAATCAACCTGAACCTAAATAGTTCTTCCAAGGATACTATGGGTATGTTCATGGCTAGAAAATGATCTATATCATTGGTCATCTCAAACATCCTTTTTTCGGCTAGCCTAATCATGCCTTCCTTAATGGCCTTTTGAATGGCTTTTAGAAGACAATGCAGTTTTTGGTTGAGTGGTTGTATGTGTTATGCCATTTTTAGTACTTTTTACCTTTGATTTCCTCAAGTGGAGTTATCTTTTGGCCATACAATAATTATATCTTCTTATCTTTGAGTAGGTAATCAAATATCAAGTTATCTATAGTGGTATTAAATGCTTAATCAACTTTGGTTTATGAGAAAACATTATCCTTCCCTTTGGCATGCCTTAGGGCAGGACATGAATAGCTTTTCTATTTCAAGATTTATGTTGTGGAATCGGCTGTGTATCTCTTCATTAGACTCTTCCATGTCAACTATGGAAACTAGGTGTGAGGATCTTTGTTGGCTAACATGTTTCTTTCCTTCTGTTGATTGATTTTTTTTTTTTTTTTATCATACTTTTAGAGAAGCCAACTCATTTAGATCTTGATAAAGATATGCATTGTTTCTAATAGGAGTTCTTGGAACCATATGTGTATTATGTTGGTAAAGTGGGTTAACAACCTTGAATAGAACGCTTCTTTTCCTTTTCTTGAATGAACATTTTGATGCGTACTACCCAAAAAGCCAACTCATTTAGAGTATGACAGAATTGTCCAACCAGATTCTCTTTTAGTTGAGGATGTATACCATTGATTTCCATATAAGCATACTCTACATTATGACATTGGATTGAACATTTCCCTACCTTTTTCCTAAACCTCTATATGAAGTCAGTAGTTGATTCACTACTTTATGCTTCAAATTCATCAAATTGGTTGTTGTAACCTCACGTTGAGACTAGTAGAATTTGTAATTGAAACACTTTTCCTTTTCTACGCAGTTTTGGGAGGAGTTTGGTAAGAGAGACTAGTACCAAATAAAGGTTGTTACTATCAACAATAAAGGTAACATCTATAACTTATGGATCTCATTTTGGCTCCCCCTCACCACACTACGCAGTAAAACTTTCAATGTGTTCCATGGTTGATTTTCAATCTTCCTCGAAAAAGTGAGAACATTGGAAGTTTTAAAGCATCTTGGCAGTGACACCAATATGTCCACCCATTCAAGATATGGCTTCCTATACATAGACATATCCATGGGTTTGGGTTGAGGTTGGGATTCGACAATCATTCTCTAGGAAATCTGGCCTCGACTGTAATTCGTTGACTCCTAATGATTTTGTTGGGAAATCAAGAGATATATTTTTAAAAATTCTTTTTAAATCAATTTTAAGAGTAGAAAATCCTTTTAGCCAAGGATCATGTAAACACATAATTTCACTAAAAGGATTCATGTGTTTACCTCCTAAAGCTTTAAGGAGAAAAAAAAATCACCAACACCGAACATTTTTCTTGAAGAGTGCTCTAACTTTGATCACCAACGTGAAAAATATCATGTCTCTACATAGTCACACACGAACACAAAACAGAACCTGATGCTAGCTATGTTGTGAGGGCGGTGGCAATCATGATTACTTGGATATATGTCCTTCTTCTATTTATAGATAATGATCAAGGTGATTGTTGGAATATTAGAAAATATCTTATAATATCTTTTATATTATATTAGAGTATCTTGAGTTATTTTCTATGATCAATTTATAATCATAGAGAATCTTAGAATATCTCTTATTATTATTATGATTTATTCCTAATTTAGGATTTAATTTATGTTTCTCTATAAATAGAGATTAGTATTGAGTCTATTGTAATCAAGTCAGTATAAAGCTATTGTCAATAATATTCAAACCCTAATTATTTTCTCTCCTCGTTTTCTCTAAAATCCCTCAACTTCAACATGGTATCAGAGCCTATTTTGATCCTCCTTGAACGATCTCGCCTCTATTCCGCTGCCGAGTTCCCAACAATTAGGGAATATAATCACAGTTTTTATTTTCTAACATTCGATCAGCATTGTGCATCGCGTGGCACTGTTCGTCGCATCGTGCTGGTACTGTTCACCGTGTTGGTATTGTTCATCGCGCTAGTACTGTTCATCTCCAAAAAAAAAAATAGTTTAAGTTTATACGCCGTATCCCTTATCCGTTCCAATCACCGGCGAGCCCTGTGAAAGCAGTATCATTGTATTCTACATTTCCCCAGCTATGCAGCAGAAGATTTTTTAGCGACCTCCACCTCCAGTAAAAGAGGGAGGCCCCGCTGGAAGGAAGATTGTGATATCAACGAACATAACAGAAACTTCCTTGACAATTGATGGTATAGTCTATGTTATTGATCCTAGATTTGCTATGCAGAATGATTTGTTTGAGGATAGCCTTAGAGCTGCAAACTTTCGCCGTGTCCACCAACTGTTCGACAAAATGCCTCACAGGAACGTTGTCACTTGGACAACCTTAACTTCATCACATCTCAAAAATGGGTCACTACCAAAAGCATTCAAGATGTTCAATGACATGCGTGCATTGGACGAAATACCCAATGAGTACACTTTCTCTGTTCTACTTCGAGCTTGTGCCAACCCTATTTTTTTGAATGTGGGTTTGCAGATTCATGGCTTGCTTGTTCACTATGGAATTGAAAGAGACAAATTTGATGGGATTTCTATTGTGTATATGCACTTCAAAGGTGGCAATGATTTAAGGGGCATGTGGTGTGTTTTTTATGGTTTGTTGGAGAGAGATGTCGTTGCTTGGAATGTTATGATTTCTGGGTTTGCTCGAGTTGGTGACTTTTGCATGGTGCAATGGTTGTTTTCTGAATTGGGGGATGTACAAGGTTTGAAACCTGATCATAGTACCTTTGTGAGTTTACTCAAGTGTTGTTCTTTGTTGCAAGAGGTGAAGCAAATCCACGGGCTTGTGTACAAGTTTGGTGCTAAAGTTGATGTTATGGTTATCTTAATTTCAGTAACCCTCAAGATGCGGCTAGGGCCTCATAAGTGGGATCAGATTTTTGGTGGAGGAAACTCTTCAACCTTTGTCGTGGCAGCTGTTGCAGCCCTTATGAGTGGGCTCTTAGCTTACAGGTTTGGAAGATTTACAATTTAATTGATGGGATTCTTCTTGGTGCACGATTATTCTTTCTTCGATGGTTCCAAATATGCCCTTACTCTCCAATTTTTGATCAACGAAAATATGTATCATTGTTCAAACAGCCGTTATCTCTCCTGTTTTGGACGCATTTTTTTACTTTGATGATCGATCATGGCTTCGTTTCGTTAGAGTTGTGCTGCTTCTTCTTTGGTGTTTGTCATGCAATTTAGTTCTTACTAATAGATTCTAACAGTGGCTTTTATTCCCACCGACGATCATTATGGTGGTGTCTCTCTTCCCACGTATGAATGATATTAGTGATGACTTCTTCCGTTGGTGGTTATTCTAACGGTATCTTTTATTTTCATGACTTACTTTATCTTGGCAATTTCTCCCAGATGCACTGGCCTTGCCTTTATCTTCTTGAAGCACGCCTCTCTCTCCTTGAAGCAGATTCGAGTTTAAATATTTTGAGTCTCCACTATTATTGGTTTGAAGCTTCCAAATGCAGTTTTTAGAAGAACGGAGCTTGCTTTGTTCAATTGCCTACCATGAATCTTTCTCAGGCTGATGATCAATCAGACTATCTGGCTAGGCTATATTTATAGCAATTATCTCCGACTTCACATGCATCCCTGAGTTGCCTCTCCATCTTTTTTATTATTTTGTGGAGCAAAACATTGTTTTTTTGTAGCAAGCTAAAGCTTAGTAAGCTTTAGCTTGAGGGGGAGTGTTGGAATATTAGAAAATATCTTATAATATCTTTTATATTATATTAGAGTATCTTGAGTTATTTTCTATGATCAATTTATAATCATAGAGAATCTTAGAATATCTCTTATTATTATTATGATTTATTCCTAATTTAGGATTTAATTTATGTTTCTCTATAAATAGAGATTAGTATTGAGTCTATTGTAATCAAGTCAGTATAAAGCTATTGTCAATAATATTCAAACCCTAATTATTTTCTCTCCTCGTTTTCTCTAAAATCCCTCAACTTCAACAGTGATCAAACACGAGAAAAGGGGGATTGAATTGTGTTTGTCAAAATTTAATTATTTTCTAAATTCATAAACTAATTATGGTGATTTAATTGTTTAAAAGGATCTAAGGTAGCAACAAAATAAGTAATGCCAAAGTAAAATATAATACGCCAACTTTTATACTGCTTCACCACCAATTTCGTACCTATGTCTAGTCCCTTCAAAAAGAAGGATTTATCCACTAATTCAAAATATGAATTACAATACCATATGACCCTATAAGCCAATCATCTTTTGAGTTTGTGAATTCTTTTGATGTTTTCTTTCTTCAACTTTGATTGCTATTTATACAAAAAATTAGGATTTCGATATTGACTCTTAAGAATTTTGAATCGTATCTCCTTTCTAGCTTGATCCATAATTACTTTTTCCAAATATACTTTAGATTGATACGATCTTGATAATATGACATTTAGGTAATGTTTTATTTCCCAATCTAATATGAGCAATTCTTCTAGAAATATTGTGTATTTTATCATATTACGTTTTGCAAATTGATTCACTTGAGTCTTCCTTCATACACTTGATTTGATTTAGGTAGGAACAATTATGGGCTTGTTGTTGGAATCAGATGTTGTGTTGCTTGAATAACTATTAGAGGCAAAACTATTGACTTAGAATTAGTGCATGAGAAACTTCACCTTTGTTGCATTATTAGAGTTAGTGCGACTTTAGAGCCTACTTATCATAGGCATCATTCTGGAATATCTTGCAATTATTTGAGCTAGCGAAACATGAACTTCAAAAGAATGCTAAAACTATTATTCATCATAAGCATACTACAATCACTTTTCATTTGAGGCATACTACAATTATTGTTCATCAGAAGCATGCTAAAGTTAGTGTTCATTATAGGCATACAAAGTATTGTTAATCAGAGGCATGCAATATATTGTTCATCTAATGTATGGAAACTCCAGAGACACACTGAATCTTCAAAAGCACATAATTCTTTAGAGGCACGTTGATTTACCAGAAACACACTAGGCTGCTAGAAGCACATTGAACTACCAATTACACGTTGAAATACCAGAAGCATGCTATTAGTTGCAGATGTGCATACTTTTTCCGAGTGTGCATTTGTCCAATTCTAAAGATTTCATTGAGTGGTTCGATTTCTTTTCCTCTGACTTTTTTACTTCCTCTAGTGTCTTCCTATGATATATTTCTCTGATATTTTTCTTCTTATTTCTTACTTTTGATATCTTCTTCTGATTTCGTGTTCTAATTCCTGCACACTTAATGAAATCATTAGTGCAATAAATTATTCTCACGAAATACCTTTGTTAATATTAAAACCACACATAATGTAAGAATAGAGGTGCACATAAGAGGAGGGGGTGAATTAGGTGTTTCGAAAATTTCTTGATTTTAGAGATTTAGTGATTGATTTTTCTGATTAAGATAATATATGGCAAAGATAAATGGCAAAAAAAAAGATATAATGAACATAACGAGAGATTTTTCTCCTGGTTCCCCTTATGACTAAGGGTACATCCAGTTCTCTTGCAAACCGCAAGAGGTTTTTCTACTATTGTTAGAATATGTACAAATTTCATCCTAGAATCTCTGCTACAAACTTCTAACACGCTTCCTAAGATAACACACAACTATCTTAGATTACAATACTTAAAGAAAGTACAATACTTTCTTTAAATACAATACAATAACTTCAATGCTTTTTTAACAAATGTTCTTGAGCTTTGTAACTTTGATCACATTCCTTGATCTTTGTCTTCATCAAAAATATGTGTTTTACACAAAATAATTATTCTTGGAGACCAACATGATTCCAAAAAATGTGCCATTAAAATCCAAAGACGCCTACTTTGGGGCCCAACCCAAAATAAGTCATAACTGGGTATATTTAATTAAACTCTTTAAATCAAATACAAACTATTAATTAAACTAAATCATATTTAATTCAACTAATTGTTAATGTTAATTTATTTAATCAAATAAAATTTAATTAAATAAATTATAAATATGTTAATATATTAAATCATATTTAATACGAATACCATCTAATTAAAAAAATTTAATTTAATTTAATCATTTGTTCTATTGTCAGTACTTTAGACGTGTGACCCTTATAGGTTGTCACTAAAATTGTAATAATATTTAATGTTATATAGAGTTCATATAATATAAGATATTATAAACAATGTCTGGTATCTAGCAGTGCATTATTTCTATCCAAATCATAAGAAAATTGGTGATACAATTTAAACTTTACCACGACCACTATTTATTGTGCAGTAATAGTCCCTTCGTCTAAATGTCTAATTAAACACAAGTCACAATATGTGTCATATTTGCAATGTTCAATTCTTTATTTCTCGATCCCAAAATAGATGGGTAAAACCAATAGACCTAATATCACATATTGGTTCATTCTAGTATGGTCATACATTTCCATGTTTATGATTGCTCTATTACAAGGAACGTTTGATGGGCTA
Source organism: Cicer bijugum (assembly GCA_037974875.1). NCBI lineage: Eukaryota > Viridiplantae > Streptophyta > Magnoliopsida > Fabales > Fabaceae > Cicer > Cicer bijugum. The sequence continues at coordinate 5,832,537 of JBBPBT010000072.1, read as the reverse complement.
AAAGCTTACAATTTCCTATGTAGGGATCGTAGTGACTTCAAGTAGAATGACTACTCACTATGGTCACATTAGAATAGCTAATGACACTTACACGACAATTATGTAGAATTCTCATTGCGGGCCAATCTAGTATAAATATTATCCCTAATATTTATAACACTGTGATTACTTGATATCTCATATCCATGACCCGTTAGATGTGGTCGTCAGTCTACTAACACATAATAGTCTCGATGTATTATTGTCCTTCTAATTAACAATAATACTTTGACTATAGATACTTTAAGAATGTCATTCTTAATGTTCAATAAGGTCTCATGATCAAGTCACACTAGATGTTCTATTGAACAAACTATCTATTCTAATGAATTTATTGTAATATATAATTACTAACACAATAATGATGCCTTGTACAAATATTCAAAATTAGATATATAAATTAAATTCATCGTATGAATATTAATCTATATAAAATAGATTGGCACTAGGGCTTATACATAAGTTTTTTTTTTTAATGGGGGTGGGGGCGAGGTGAATCTTGTTAGAACGGAACCAAAGGTTGAGGGTTCCCTAATTTCTACAACTGGGTAAGTTATATAGTGTTTCGAATATGAGTTCTTGGAACCATAGGTGTATCATGCTAGTAATGTGGGTAACAACTCAATGATTAGCATGCTTCTTTTCGTTCTCTCGAATGAAGTTTTCGATGTATACTACCTGAGAATCCAACTCATTTAGATCATGCCAAACTTGTCCAACCAAATTCTCTTTTAGTTGAGGATGCATTTCATTGATGGCCAAAGAAGCATGCTATGCATTTGGAAATTGAATTGAACATTTCCCTGCCTTTTTTCTAAAACTCTCTATAGAGTCAACAAACAATTTATCTATTTTATGATTCAAATTCATCAAATTGGTTTTTGTAACTTTAGGTTTAGGCTAGTAGAATGTCTCATGGAAACATTTTTCCATGTTTGCCCAATTTTGGATGGAGTTTGGTGGAATAAACTAGTACCAAGTAAAGGTTGTTCCTTTCAACGATAAAGGGAACATTCGTAACTTATGGAACTCATTATGGGTCCCTTCACCACATTGTGTAGTAAACCTTCCAATGTGCTCCATGTTTGATTTTCCATCTTCCCCAGAAAAGTGGTTGCTCCACCAATATGTCCACCCAATCAGGATATGTCTATCCATGGGTTTTAGTTGAATCCCAAAGTATCTCTTGATGATTTCGGCTCTAAGTTTGGGATCAAAAGGGAATTAATTGGTTAAATTGGAACAAACTATCAATGCATGAAGCAAATGGATGGAAGAGCTTCAAAAGTGTAAGGATTTTTACTCTTTCTCTTCTTGGTAAACAAGGTTAAAGGCTAATATCCAATCCCAATAGTACAATCACTCGCCTCTTCAAAGCTTACTGCTTTCCTATGAGTGATTTTTTTGCCTCTAATTTTGGTCATAATCTAAGTTATGTTTGGAAAAGCATTTGGATGGCGAAAACTTTATTAAAAGGAGAGATTAGTTGAAGCTTTGGGGATGACACTTCAATTATGATGTGGGATAAGAATTGGCTTAGTGAGAGTTGATGTATCATGCAACCTATTATTGTCACTACAAAAAACACAAAATAGTGTTGAAGGCGGGTTGTCAAGGTTTTTAGAAACCCTAAAATTTGATTTATAAAAAGATATTCCTCTCTTAAATGTTAGAAATTTTTGTTTAATTTAAGGGATTCATAAACCCTCATAGATAGGCATAAACAAAAATCACAAATACAAAAAATGGCTTTATTGTAGGCTCAATTTTGTTTCCGCCTTTTTTCAGTTTTTCCCGTTCCCACTATGATTTCGTTCCCTTTTCTTTTTCCTTACTTTGACTTGTAGTTCTCTTTTACTTCCCCCAAATTCATATTCATGAGAACGAGATAACTAATGACTTTTTCTTTTAATTTTTAATCTTCAAAGCAGTTCAATCTCTATCTTAGGGTTTCCATGCCCATTTTCATCTCTTAGTGGAAGTTCATTATTCTTTTCCAATTAATCTATATCTTAGGGTTTCCATCCCTATTTTCATCTCTCAACGGAAGTTCATTATTCTTTTCTAATCGTACTCTTTATCTCTCTATCTATATGTCTGTTTGTATATCTATCTGTGTGTCTATCTGTCTCTCTTTCAGTCTGTCTGTCTGTTCTCTCTGTATGTTCTGTCTGTCTGTTCTGTTTGTCTGTCTATATGTCTGTCTATCTATTTGTTTGTCTATCTGTTTGTCTATATGTTTGTCTGTCTATTTGTTTGTCGACATATATGTTTGTCTGTCTGTATATCTATCTATATATCTCTATGTCTGTATATCTATTTATCTGTCTATTTGTTTTTCTGTCTCTCAGTCTATCAATTTGTCTGTCTATATGTCTGCATGTCTGTTTGTCTGTTTTGTTCTGTTTGTCTGTTCTATCATTTTTCTATTTGTCTGTCTATCACTTTGTTTATCTATCTGATTATCTCTCTATATATTTGTGTGTCTGTCTGTCTGTCTGCATGTCTATCTGTCTGTTTGTCTGTTCTGTTATATTTGCATATATGTTTTGTCTGTCTGTTCTATCTATTTTTCTATATGTTTTTCTGTATGTCTGCATGTTTGTCTGTTTTTTTGTTCTGTTATGTCTGTCTATTTTGTTTTTCTGTTTTGTCTATTTTTCTGTCTATCTATCTGTCTATCTGTCAATCTGTCTGTCTGTCTGTCGGTCTGTCTGTCTGTCTATCTGTCTATTTGTCCGTCTATCTATTTGTGTATCTCTTTGTCTATCTATCTTAGGGTATTTTTATGCTTATTGGTTGATTTTATTTGTTCCGATTCATGTGTTTGGGTAATGAGTTATTGGTGGAATCTAAGCATTAACATACAAGAAATTTTGAGTTACGCAACATATCAATTGTGATGGGTGCCAAACTACTACTACCATTATCTCTTTGTGGCATTTTCTGGTGACAATGCTAAACAATTCCCACTGTATTTCTAATTTCTACCAATAAGAGCTAATTTTTTTTCTCAATCTCGCGTCCCAATATTTGCATGTCTTGCGCTCTAAAACCTTTTTCCTATCTTTGTGACCATTTGCTCCTAAAACTCAAGAGATAACTTTCTTATTGGTATATGGTTATGACACAATGGTAACGATGGAACTCAAATCAACTTCAATCTAAGTAGGGTTGGTGACAAATCAACATCAGATACAACTCAAAGAACAAAGTTGGATCTCTTTGAGGAAACCAAATACCTATTTTGCATAATTGATTATGCTACAAAACTCAATGATGCAACCATGATCAACACCAAGATGAAACCTATCCATTTTAGAGAATGATATCTAGTCTTGGGAAATACTGTTGAAGTAAAGAAGAAAAAACAACTCTGAAAAATGGCAGCCATATGTGAATGACCATATTGAATTAGCTTTGCACTTGGCAAAAAAACATATTAACCTAAGATTTAGCTGCAAACTTTTATCGAAGGTTGTGAAATATTGAACTACCTATTACAACGCTGTAAAATACATCTTTCAAATAATTGAACTACCTATTACAACGCTGTAAAATACATGCGCTTTCATTGAATTTAACTACCTATTACAGCGCTGTAAAATACATCTTTCAAATAATTATATACGTTGAAAACCCTCATATCCTCTACATCTTTCAAATAATTATATACGTTGGAAACCCTCATATCCTCTACGTATTATGCGGCCATCTACGTTGTCTCAGGTAATTTTTAATTTGTTTTTGTCAAAAAATCTTTAGTTTTTTAATAATTGAAAACTAAAAATTGTTATATATATATATATATATTAAATCTCTTCTACACATACCACATGATCTGTTCTGTTTTGAAATTGTTAGTTGATATTGGTTTATTTTTGAAACTTGTTGATAAGTTTTGAAAGCTTATTATTTTTGTAACTGCATTTATATAGGTCATATAATATGGATAGGAAATGGTTGTCTGCCAATCGATTGACAAAAGAGTATGAAATTAGAGTGAAAGAGTTTGTTGAGTTTGCCGTGAAGAATGCAAAAGATCCAAATAGAGTAGTTTGTCCTTGTTTAAAATGTTGTTTTGGAAAACGTGTTAAAGAAGATGAATTAGAAGGACATATAGTATGTAATGGAATTGATCAAAGCCATACATGTTGGATAAGACATGGTGAGAAAAAAAAAGGAAACATTAATTTTGATAATAGTTCGACATATGCTTAATTTGACTTTGATACAGATACATATGAGCCGGACCGAGTTGATGAGATCGCAAAAGCATTTGAAGAAGATCTTCGAGATTGTCCTAAAAGGTTTGAAAGTTTGTTGAGTGATGTAGAGAAAGAACTATATAATGGTTGTACTAAATTCACAAGACTGTCGGCGATATTAAAGTTGTACAACTTAAAAGCGAATAATGGATGGTCTGATAAAAACTTTACAGAATTATTAACACTCATAAAAGATATGTTGCCATATGATAATGAACTTCCCAGTCGAACCTACGAGGCTAAACAAATTTTATGTTCTATTGGCATGAGTTACGAAAGGATTCATGCGTGTCCTAACGATTGCATTTTATTTCGAAATGAATATGAACTACTTAAGGAGTGTCTGAAATGCAATGTCTCTTGATATAAGAAGAAAAAATCTACTCCAGCAAAAATCGTGTGATATTTTCCTATAATACCAAGATTTAGGCGCATGTATCGCAGTGAAGAAGATTCAAAACACTTGACATGGTATGCAGATGAAAGAATTAGAGATGGAATGTTTCGACACCCTGCAGATTCCCCACAATGGGCAAAATTGATCACGAGTATCCTGAATTCGGGATAGAGTCAAAAAATCTAAGACTTGCACTTTCTACTGATGGAATGAATCCGCATGGTCTTCAAAGCATCTCACATAGCACGTGGCCTGTGATTTTGGTAATATATAACCTATCTCCATGGTTATGTATGAAGCGTAAGTTTATGATGCTGTCTCTGTTAATTTATGGACCCAAACAACCGGGGAATGATATCGACGTATACTTGACTCCTCTAATCGAAGATTTAAAACATATGTGGGAGACAGGTGTGGAAGAGAGTACAAATTGGATGCGGTTGAAACACTGTAAGAAGAATGTGTTTCTTGGACATCGTAGATTTCTACCTTATAGTCATCAGTATCATGGGTGGAGAAATGCATTCAATGGAAAATCAGAGGAAGGTAAAACTCCTTTAGCACCGACTGAATATCAAATACTTGAAAAAGTACAAGATTTGACCAATAAATTTGGCAAACCTTTTGCGGGAGAGCTGGTCAAAACTGGGTGGAAGAAAAAGTCAATTTTCTTTGAATTGCCATATTGGAAGTCATTGTATATAATACATTTCCTCGATGTGATGCATATTGAAAAAAATGTATTTGATAGTGTTATTGGTACATTAGTCAATGTTCCAAGAAAGTCTAAAGATGGCATCAACGCAAGATTGGACTTGGTCGATATGGGAATAAGAAATGAATTGGCTCCAGTAAAGAAAGGAAATCGCATATATCTACCTCCAGCCGCCCATACTCTATCTAGAAAGGAAAAAATTGTTTTATGTAAATTTCTACACGAAGTTAAAGTTCCAGAAGGATACTCTTCAAACATTAAAAATTTGGTTTGTATGAAAGACCTCAAGTTAAAAGGTTTGAAGACCCATGATTGTCATATTCTAATGGAGCATTTTCTACCAATAGGTTTATGTTCCGTTTTACCTAAAAAAGTTCGACTAGCCTTAACTAGATTATGTTTCTTCTTCAGGGAAATTTGTAGTAAAGTGATCGACCCTCATAAATTACAGACATTGCAGAGGGAAATTGTTGTTATTTTGTGTGAGCTTGAAATGTATTTCTCACCCTCGTTTTTTGATATAATGGTTCACCTTATTGTTCATCTGGTTAAGGAGGAGACATAACTTTGTGGGCCAGCTTATATGAGATGGATGTATTCGATAGAACGATATATGAAAATATTAAAAGGGTACGTAAAAAGTAGAAGTCGACCATAAGGTTGTATTGTTGAACGGTACATTGTTGAAGAGGCTGCTGAATTTTGTACTGAATATCTGTCCAATGTTGAATTCATAGAGTTTCCCATGTCTCGTCATTTGGGAAGAATATCAGGAGAAGGGATAATTGGAAGGAGACTACTGACTATATCAAGGACAAAATGGGAGCAGGCACAATTGTATGTTCTGCACAATGATGATGAGGTTCAACCGTATGTTACAATACACATGGATCAGTTATCTCATTTTAACATGAATATGAATCAAAATTGGATAACTCGAGAGCACAATCAAAGTTTTATAACATGGTTAAAAAATGACATAAAGTAAAAATTTGATATAGACCCCGAATCAATTTCACAGAGATTGAGGTGGCTAGCAAATGGTTCGAGCTTACATGTCTTTTCTTACACTGGTTATGTTATTAACGGCTACACATTTTATACCAAAGAACAAGATGATCAGACCACTATGCAAAATAGTGGAGTCACTCTCGTAGCTGAAGCGATGCATGTCTCAAGTGCAAAAGACAAAAACCCAATATATGCAAATCTATCATATTTTGGGGTTATCGAGCACATATGGGAGTTAGACTACACAATGTTTCGTGTTCCCATATTTGGTTGCAAGTGGGTCTATAATAATAATGGCATTCAGATTGATGAGTCAGGATTCTTGCTTGTCGATTTTAATAGGGTGGGATACAAAGACGAGCCTTTTATTTTAGTGTCGCAAGCTCAACAATTAGAGAGCTTACATCTCGTTGATAGCCCTCTCCTCCTACGGATGACCTCTCTCGTAGGGGCGACTCCATCTAACAGTTAACTTTCCCTAATTAACACGTGGTAACTAGGTGCACCTAACGCATTAATAATTATAATACCGATTTCCAAAAACACGCATTTAAAATCATCTCATCGTAATTCATAAAAAATATATTCAATCGCATAACCAATAAATATTTAAATACTTTAACTCATACGTAAATCCAATGAATAACATTATATAACAAAGACCATTAAATTAAATAATTGACAAAATTGAGATAAACTTCAAAAGTTGTATTTCCCAAAATTTTCAATAAATACTTTAATATAGAAAACAAGTAAAATAATAATAACAATAGCAGTATAAAAATATATGATGATGATCGTCGTCAACTCACAGCTATGGAGAATCGTCTAATTTTGCTCCCCAACAACTCTCAGAGTAGCCGACAAGATCTTAGCGGACAAATATGAGTATCAAGAATATTTCCAAGACTTTAGAAAAATTATTCTAAAGCTTAACTAGCTCTAGGAAAGCTTAAAAATCATTTAAATATACCCTAAGCACAAAATAAGATTTTTACTCAAATCTACATTTTTCTATGAATTCATACTAGGATTAGAGTTGTGCATTTACCTCAATGAGTCTCAATCAAAAGCTCTTCAGAGATGGGTACCCTTTTCTTTCCTTAGAACACAAACCATAACCCAAAAGTCCCAACCAAAAGAATTTGTAAGAGTTTGAGAAATTATGTCTGTGGGAATGTTAAATCCCAGTTAAGGATTGAGGGTTTGAGAAATAGAGTGAGAAGAAGTGAGAGGGAAGGAAGGAAAAGAAAGAAAAAGCAACAGAAATGGGGGAGGGGGTGTGTGCCGAGATGGAGAGGGAGAGGGAGAGAGAAAAATTTGGAGAAAAATGAGGGAGTGAGTTGGAAAGAGAGTGAGAGTGAGAGTGGGTGGGGTTGAGTTGGTTTTTATTTATTATTATTATTATTATTATCATTATTATTATTATTATTATTATATTTTTTTTATAAAAAAATACAGGACATAACAATCTCCTCTCCTTATAAAAATTCGTCCTCGAATTTATTTAATAATAACACTGATCTTGAGTTTCAACATAAGTGTGGGTATTTTGCACGGATGACTTCTTCGGGTTCCCAAGTAGTTTCTTCACCGGATGGACCACGCCAAAGGACTTTTATTGAAACAATATCTTTTGAGCGTAAACGTCTCACTTGGAGATCTAATATAGCTACCAGATGTTCAACGTATGATAGACTCTTATCTAATTGTACGTCTTCATGGTTAATTACATGAGATGGGTCATGAATATACTTCCGAAGCATCAAAATATGAAAAACTTGATGAACTCCCGAGAGATCCGGTGGAAGTGCCAAGCGATAGGCTACTGGTCTGACACTTTCTAAAATTTCAAATGGTCCAATGAATCTTGGACTTAGCTTCCCTTTCTTACCGAATCGCAAAACTCCTTTCATTGGTGAAACATGTAGGAATACATGTTCTCCCACCGAGAACTCTAAGGGACGACGCCTCTTATCAAAATAAGATTTTTGCCTACTTTGAGCTGTCACTAAGCGATCTCGAATCAATTTAACTTTTTCAATGGCATCTTGAACCAATTCTAGACCAACTAATTTAGCTTCACCAACTTCAAACCACCCTATCGGAGACCTACACCGTCTTCCGTACAAAGCCTCGAACGGAGCCATCTGAATACTAGATTGATAACTATTATTGTATGTAAATTCCATCAAGGGCAAATCTTGATCCCAACTACCCCCAAGATCCATAACACAAGCACGAAGCATATCTTCCAATATTTGTATCGTCCTTTCAGATTGGCCATCTGTTTGGGGATGAAAAGTTGTGCTAAGATTCAAACGAGTTCCTAATGATGTTTGGAACGACTTCCAAAATTGAGCAGTAAATTGAGCCCCATGATCAGAAATAATAGTCACCGGTACACCATGCAAAGAGACAATTTTATCTAAATAAAGTCTAGCATATTGAGATGCAGTATAAGTAGTCTTCACGGGCAAAAAGTGTGCACATTTGGTCAACTGAGTCATAACCCTTTTGGGCTCATGGTAATCATGTGACAAAATCCATAGCGATACCTTTCGACTTCCACTCAGGTATTTCAACAGGTTGAAGTAATCCTGCAGGTTTTTGGTGCTCAGCTTTTACTTGTTGACACACTAAGCACCTAGAGACAAAATCTGCTACGTCTCTCTTCATCCCTTCCCACCAATACAATTCTCTCAAGTCTTGATACATCTTATTAGAACCTGGGTGAATAGTGTAAGAAGAATGATGAGCCTCCTCTAAAATTGTCCTCTTAAAGTCACCAACATTTGGAACACACAACCGAGACTTCAACCTCAGCACACCATCAGAATCAACTGAAAAGTCTAAAATTTTACCATTCTGAACATTATTTACCATATTCACCAAGTATGGGTCTTGACTTTGAGCTTCTTTGATATCATCAACTATGGTTGGACGAATTTGTATGTGAGCTAAAAATAACCTCAAATGACCAAGTTCAAATTGAATTCCACTTTCAACAACTTCTTGAAATTTTTTAACTATTGGCCTCTTTACTTCTGCTATATAAGCAAGATTGCCTATGGATTTTCTACTCAAAGCATCTGCAACAACATTTGCTTTCCCTGGGTGGTATAAGATTATGCAATGATAATCTTTCAAGAGTTCCATCCACCTTCTTTGTCTTAAGTTTAAGTCTTGTTGCTGAAAGATATACTTAAGACTTTTATGGTCGGTATAAATCTCACAAGTTTCACCATATAGATAGTGTCTCCAAATCTTAAGAGCAAAAATAACTGCAGCCATTTCCAAATCATGTGTGGGATAGTTCACTTCATGCCTCTTGAGTTGTCTAGATGCATAGACAATAACTTTTCCTTGTTGCATAAGTACACAACTGAGACCAACTCTAGAAGCATCACAATAAACTGCATAACTTTCACCACTTATAGGTAATGCCAAAATAGGTGATGACGTCAAGTACTCCTTCAATTTTTGAAAGCTTTCCTCACATACATCAGTCCATCGGAACTCAACTTTCTTCTGTGTCAACTTAGTCAACGAAGACGCAATCTTTGAGAAATCTTTCACAAAACATCGATAATAGCCGGCTAAACCAAGAAAACTTCGAATCTCCTTCACTATGGTAGGTCTGGGCCAATTCTGGACTGCTTCCGCCTTACTTGGATCAACACTTATTCCATTCTTAGACACAACATGACCTAAAAATGCCACACTATCCAACCAAAATTGACATTTTGAGAATTTGGCATATAATTGGTTATCTCTTAAGGTCTGCAAAACCAACCTTAAATGTCGCTCGTGTTCTTCTTTACTCTTGGAATAAACAAGGATATCATCAATAAACACAATCACAAATTGATCCAAGAATGGTTTAAAAACGCGATTCATCAAATCCATAAAAGCTGTTGGGGCATTAGTAAGCCCAAAGGACATAATCAGAAATTCATAATGCCCATAACGCATGCGGAAAGCTGTCTTCGTTATGTCATCCCTCTTAATCTTCAACTGGTGATACCTCGACCGCAAATCAATCTTAGAAAAACATTGAGCTCCTTGAAGTTGGTCAAACAACTCATCAATACAGGGTAACAGATATTTATTCTTCACAATTACTTTATTCAACAGTCGGTAGTCTACACATAGATGCATGGATCCGTCTTTCTTCTTTACAAATAAGACGGGTGCTCCCCAAGGAGAAGAACTTGGACGAATAAAACCCTTATCAAGAAGATCTTGAAGTTGTTCTCTTAACTCTTTAAGTTTTGCTGGTGCCATACGATAAGGAGGTATAGATATAAGATGAATGTTAGGAACTAAGTCGATAGAGAATTCAATCTCCCTATCAGGTGGTAATCCATGAAGTTCTTCAGGAAAAACATCTGAAAATTCACATGCAATTGGAATTTTTTCCAATTTCTCTTCAGCCACTTGTGTATCCCTTACCACGGCTAAGTACGCTTGACAACCTCTTCTCATTAACTTGCTAGTAGTCAAGGCTGAGATTTGATTATGTGGTACCCAACAACGTTCTCCTTGAAACGAGAAGATTGATTTCCCCGGTATCTCAAATTTCACCACTTTGTTATGACAATCCAAAGTGGCATGATGAAAAGTCAACCAATCCATACCCAAAATTACATCAAAATCTATCAAGTCAATAACTACTAAATCTACCGGCAACATCTTGCCATCAATAGTTATGTCACAAGAACGATACACCGACTTAGTAAGCAAATTTCCTCCCACAGGTGTAGCTACAACGAAAGGTTCTTCTAAAGAAGATGAACATTTACCAAGACGAGTAGCAAACCACGAGGATACAAAAGAATGTGTAGCTCCAAGATCAAACAAAACATGTGCATCTCTAGAACAAATAGAAAGTATACATGTAACTACTGCATTGGATGTATGAGCATCATGACGAGTCAAAGCAAACACTCGAGCCTGACCTCTTCCGGCTGGTACCTGACCTCTACCACCAAATCCTCTACCTCGCTGCTGAAATGTTCCTGAACCTCTAACATAAGAATTTCCACTCTGACTCACAGATGCAGAATGAGTCTGAGGAGATGCCAAAGTTGTTGGTGCTGATGCATAACTAGAGGATGGATGTGTCATGTCTACAGAACAATCCCTCCTAATGTGACCTATTTGGCCACATTGGTAGCACACCTTAGCATTACCATCTATAGAAAAATTCCCAAAGTGAAACCTACCACAAGTAGAACATCGTGTAGCTGAAACACCAAAATGTCTCTGAGGGAAAGTGGATTGTGATGCTGCTTCAGAATCTTATCTACGAATCTGCACTATCCCAGAAGACTGCCCACTATGACCACCCCTTTGAGACATGAGTCTTTGTTGCCCCTGATAACCAAACATAGACCCACCACCATGATTCGAATAGCTACTATAAGATCCTTCAACCCTTTATTTCTTCCGTGAATCTAGCCTATTGCATCCTTTTTCCTTCTGTCGTTGCTCGATCTGAAGGGCCAAACTCAAAACCTCAACAAAAGTAGAACAATTACATCCAACCACCGATCTAAATAAATAATCCTTCAATCTTCTAATGAACCTCTTAACACGAATCTCTTTAGTGATATGATAAGGAGCATGTCTAGAGAGCTGTGTAAAACGAGCACTGTACTCTGAAACTGTCATACCCTCTGTTTGCTCCAATCGCTCAAACTCATGAGCTAACCCATCTCTAACACTCTCCGTAAGAAAACGAGCCATGAACAACTGAGAGAACTCTCTCCATGCTAACGGAAGTGACCCCACTTGTCTTCCACGTGACACTATATCAAACCAATCACGTGCCACGCCTATTAGCTGAAATGATGTCAATTCTACTGCTCTTACCTCAGAACAACCCAATGCTCTCCAAAGCCGCTCTAGACTGTCAATGAATTGTTGTGGATCCTCAGTTGCACTAGACCCAGAAAAAGTAGGGGGTTTAAGCTTCATGAAGTCTGGTAAAGTGACCTCAATACCCCTCATTGCAACAGTCGTCTGATGCTCGGCTTGTCTAACCTCTTGTTGACCATTGACATTTTCATATCTTTGATCACCCTCATGTTGTTGTCCAATGATAACCCTAACAAGTTGTTGCACAACCTGTTGTAATTCCTGCAAACCATTAGCAAACTCTTCCATGGCTGGATTTCCGCGCCTCCTCCTAGGTACCTCAACATCAGCATTCAAACCACGTCCACCAACATTAGCTCTACCCCTATTTCGAACCCGAACTGAAACACGACCTCGTTGACGAGCACCTCGAGCTTGGGAAATTGATTCATCAACAATTTCCGTTAAAGTAGGATTCCTATTAATGGGTGGCATTCTCACTTATTCAAAGAATAATAATCCAAAAATTGAATAAGACGACAAGAAATTGTGGAGAGGTAGTGGTGATGAATTTAAACACAGATTTTGACAACAGATAAGACTCTCATAGAGTGCTAATAGCCCTTATAAGTAAGTTGTGCCCGGGTACACAATTTACTAACAAGAATATATTATCACCCTATGTTTGCAGCTATTAGAACCTACGACCGAGCTCTGATACCAACTTTGTCACGACCTAAAATATAAATGTCGTGACCGGCGCACAAGCTATACTCCTAGCCTGACAAGCCTATCAATTAACTACCATTTCAAAAGAATATATATATATACTTTTTACTCGAAATTTCGACAGAGTATCCTCTGTAAATTCAACATTTCCAAATTTATGAAATCCCTGTCAAATTCTCAATCCAGTCACAATTCAAATAACATAATCAAGTTTCTTAATACACTTCCCAACAAACTAAATAGACTTTCTAAACTCCAAAATAGCTGCAATTTACATAGACTCAACAAATGATACAAAAAAATTGGTCCTCGATCAAAGAGGCCTACAAAAAAAGAACTATGTTGAGACTTGAATCAAATAATAGATTCCTACTCAGCTGCTTGCGAATCTAAAAAAAATAAGCAACATAAAGGGTAAGTCACAAAGACTTATTGAGGAGACAACAACCACCATCAATTAGAAGGGAAACACAAAAGGCACGAATAACTGTTTAATCGCTTGACATAAATTTTAAAATCCAGTTGATAACAAAACGAAATCAAAATGAATCTTAAAATCATCACAAAAGTCAAACAAGTAACAATACAAATTTTTAGAATCAAGAGGCGGCTTTATCTCATTGATAGCCCTTTCCTCCTAAGCGTGGTCTTTCCCTTAGGGGCGGCTCCATCTAACGGATGACCCTCTCCTCTCAATCCTGCAACGCATCATCACGTATCAATTAGGGAGCTTACATCTCGTTGATAACCCTTCTCTCCCAAACCCGATGACCTCTCTCGTAGGGGCGGCTCCATCTAACGGTTAACTTTCCCTAATCAACACGTGGTAACTAGGTACACCTAACGCATTAATAATTATAACACCGATTTCCCAAAACACGCATTTAAAATCATCTCATCGTAATTTATAAAAAAAATATTCAATCGCATAACATATAAATATTTAAATACTTTAACTCATATGTAAATCCAACGAATAACATTATATAACAAAGACAATTAAATTAAATAATTGACAAAATTGAGATAAAATTCAAAGGTTGTATTTCCCAAAATTTTCAATAAATACTTTAATATAGAAAACAAGTAAAATAATAATAATAGCAGTATAAAAATATATGACGATGATCGTCGTCAACTCACAACTATGGAGAATCGTCTAACTTTGCACCCCAACAACTCTTAGAGTAGCCGGCAGGATCTTAGCGGACAAATCTGAGTATCAAGAATATTTCCAAGACTTTAGAAAAATTATTCTAAAGTTTAACTAGCTCTAGGAAAGCTTAAAAATCATTTAAATATACCCTAAGCACAAAATAAGATTTTTACTCAAATCTACATTTTTCTATGAACTCATACTAGGATTAAAGTTGTACATTTACCTCAATGAGTCTCAATCAAAAGCTCTCCAGAGATGGGTACCCTTTTCTTTCCTTAGAACACAAACCCTAACCCAAAAATCCCAACCAAAAGAATTTGTAAGAGTTTGAGAAATTATGTCTGTGGGAATGTTAAATCCTTGTTAAGGATTGAGGGTTTGAGAAATAGAGTGAGAAGAAGTGAGAGGGAAGGAAGGAAAAGACAGAAAAAGCAACAGAAATAGGGAAGGGGTGTGTGCCGAAAGGGAGAGGGAGGGGGAGAGAGAAAAATTTGGAGAAAAATGAAGGAGTGAGTTGGAAAGAGAGTGAGAGTGGATGGGGTTGAGTTGGTTTTTATTTATTATTATTATTATTATATTTTTTTTATAAAAAAATATAAGACGTAACAAAAATCACATTTGAAAATATTTTATTCTTTGTAGTCAATGTTCCATAAAATATGGACAATTTATCCTAATTATCTCAACGTGAGCCACTAAGATAATTGTGATAAATTTGTAAGATAGATTTTGGCCATGATTACAACAAGTGTCCTAGTTGCTCTTCCCTTACACATCTTTCAGTAATGAAATTGAAAACATATAATTGAAAAATGAAATTTAAACATCACAAAAATATAATATCATTTTCAATTAAATCAATTCATATTGCAACATGAAATATATTAATCAATCAACCATTACCAATACAGCTCAAATCAATATTAAAGAATACTGCAAACTAAACACACAAAAATTACAAGGAACATTTCAAAATCTATCAAATTCGCATAGTGAATCCAATATAGGGGCTAATTTTTCCAAATTATGTCAAATTTGCTTAGCAAATTCATGTCTGAAGCAACAATGTTGGTCCCAAAGATGAATTCGCTTAGCAAAATTATTTTCGCTATTTCTGCAAATTTTGGAATTTCCTTTATGTTGTTACACTTCAACACTGAAACACCCATCAAAGCAACGCAAAATCATCAAACGTTAGATAATCAAACTCACATGCATTCATTAATTCAAACGTATTTAACTCAAACAAGGAAGAACATAACAAGTCATCCATTCAAAAAATAATACATAATTCATTCTTTTATGATGCATGCAAAACGATTGTCTCACAAATTTTATGAAAATCCCATTTTACAGTAGTCAACCATTTCCTCTAACCCAAATCACCCAACAACCTTACATGTAAATCGATGAGAAAATGAAAATGCAAGGTGTATATGTATATTTATATAAGTGAGGGAATTAAGTTGTTTTCTTTTCCCTTGTATTTTGATGAGTGGGTAGTATTTAATCCATTGGAAAACTTGCCTAAACTTCAAGTTTTACTACTCTTTCAATTATAACTCAATAAACTAAACCTTTTAAATAATTAAAGGAAATAAATTGAAATACACACATATTTCAATCAATTAATTTAAATATTTATTTAAAAAAATATCAATTTATTTAAGGAGGAGAGTTGTTACATTATGAATAATCTTCAAATATTCAATTAGATCTCACAATTAAGTTATATTTGATATTCTATCGAAATGAATTATCTATTATAAGTATTTTATCATACTATATAGTCAATAACATAATAAATAATGCCTTATATATATATATATATAACTCGTGATACAAATGATTATATTTAAAAAAAAAATAGATTCGCAGTAGAGTTTACACCAACAGTTAGACACACCAATAGTCATCTTTGTTGATATCCCATTATCACAAAGAGATAGAGAGAAAGTTAAATGATTCTCTCAGTGAGTGAGTGTGTTGATCTAGAAGGCTAAACTGCATCCCTACTTGGTCATCACAAATTTAGGTACGCTTCCACATATTAAGTTTTAACGACTATCATGATTGATTCTGGATTTTAAGGTTTAATTTGGGTATAATAGTCCAAATACTATGTAATGAAAAGAAAAATGTTATAGATTCGGTTAAGAGTCTTATATTAGATAAACTATGACAAGAAAAATGTGTTTATAAGTGGGGACAATCCTCAATTTATAAGTCAATTATATACCGTTGAGTTAAGTCCAATTTAAATTTTAAGAGAATTTAGGCAAAATAATAAAAAAATCTAACTAATATATATATATATATATATATATATATATATATATATATATATATATATATATATATGAGAGAGAAGAGGAAGGAATGAAATAGAGAGGAAGATGAACCCAAAAGTAAAGTCCGGTTTTGAAATTTTGAAATGAAGAATGAATTATTTTGTATTATTTTATAAAAAAAAATTGAATCTAACCAAACAAATGAAGAAATGAGGGGGTGTAACTAAAAAACTTCTTTCTATCATTCTTGAAATTGCAACAAATCTTATTAAACTTCCTTTGAACTTCTTGTTTTCTCTTTCTCTCTCATGCTAAAAGAATGCAAAATATGTGCAATTCATAAATATAACATGATCATCCAACTCTCTTTATTCCGCGCACGTCTTTGAGCTTACTGTAAGATAAAAAATAGTAGCCTAAGTTTTCAATTTAACATCATAGAAACACCGAAAACACAATAAATATCCATAAAAAATTAGACTAAAAGATAACAAATCTAGTGACTCGAAAAAAGATAAACAGATCAAATGTTTTTCTATCTAGATTCTTTAAAGTGAGTCAATCGTTTTAATATATATTGCAAGTACTTTATCCAAAATATAAACAATTAAAAAGTCTATTTTATAATCATAAATATAAATAAAATTTTACTAACTATAATGTGTTTAATATTATTATTTCTACAATTTTCTTTTATTAATTTAGATTTTATTTTTTCAATAACTTTTTTTTTCATAGAACAACTAACAAGTTCCCATGAAATATGTTTTGGATACTACAATTAATATTTTTATTAATTTAAATACTTTTTTTTATTACTACAATTATTATTTTTTTAATAAAAAAAGTGAATACATTAAACATTGTAACAAGTCATGATTTGTTGAATTAACAACAAATAGATTTTCTTAAATTACACTCTACATTTTAACTAACCAATATTGAAAATCATAAGTCGCTTTAGTACGTAATTTGAAAGAGTTGAAGTACAAAGAAATCATAATTTCACTTGTTACCTTTAATAAAATTAATAATCAATCAGCTATTTAAAAAAAAAAAAACAGTATATTTCAATTATTGTTATTATTATTATTATTGGGCTGCCCACCACCAGCAAAGTTATTGAACATTGCAACATTATGCTAGGCTGGCGTAATAACTCTTTTATTCTATAGTCAGTATTTGTCATACGAGAGAGTGACCGTTCCATTGAATACTACTCTTAAATCAATTAATATGGTATGATTGAGATAAGAATAATTCTATGTGCTCATTTTATATTATAAAATCCTGAAGCAAAATATTGCAAAGCTTAATATTTGTAGAAACCCTTTGAATTTTAAGAAGTAGAGATAGAGAGTGTAGAAAATTGAAGTGACTTGTGCAAGGTTTTGTCACTATGGCATACAAATCCCTATCTTCTATCTCTGTGTCGGACATTGAATCCCTTGGAATTGCGCAAGAACACGCTGCTACTCTTCACCAACAACTCACAGAAATCATTGGAATTCATCGAACTGACTCACCTGCCACGTGGCAGAGCATCACAAGAAGCATCCTCAACCCTGAACTCCCTTTCTCGTTCCATCAGATGTTGTATTATGGTTGCTTCGTGGATTATGGTCCTGACCCACCCGCTTGGATACCCGACCCGTATGCTCTCTAATACTACTTTCAATATTTATTATCTAGCAAATATTTGGTTTCACTATGAAGATTTTGTTATCAATTGCATTTTTGTTTCCAAAACATTTTCAATTTTCATTTCAATTTGTAGCTTTGTTTATAGGCTGAGGTCAGTAAGTTAGATTATGTTAGTTTCTTGATTGAACATGAGACTTGTTGCTTAAAACTCCTTCAATGTTCCTTAGCTCACTAATTGCGCGTGACTAATTTTTAGTTTTGTATGTGAGTGTTTGAAATGACATTTGATTATGAATTTTCGTTTTAATTGTGATAGAGAGAAAATGGAAGCTAACTAGAGAGAATGCATTCTGGAAAAGAAAACAATGTTTTGAAATTTGTTCAGAATTTTAAAAAATATTCAATTTATTTTTAAAATACATTTTCAAAAAACATCCATAATGTCTTTACGAATGTTTATTTTACTAGTGAAAATAGAAACACGAGAAGTAAATGGGTTTATGTCCGAGACTTAATTTCTTAGCTTGTTATATATAAATTGTAACAACAATTTCAGTGCAGATTTTTTAATCAATAGCTATATCTAAGGTTGGTTTAATTGGTATGGGTTTGAATTACACGATGTGAGGACCTGGTTAGTGTTAGTGTAAGTAATGTATAAATGATTTTGATCTTTGTGGTCTTCTGGGAGATCCCGAGAATCAGTTCACCTGAATATTTTGTTTATAAATAAAGTTAGAATTATTCAGTTTGTTAGTTAAAAAGTGAGTTAACTTTAGTGGAGACTAATTGTTAACATACATGCTTTACCTATACATTTCTTCAGTTATGTTGAAGCTGTATTAACTGAATGATGAAAATATGAAGTATGTGTGATAATCGAAGTTATGACTTATGAAATATAAGGCCCTGAACTTCTTTGGTTTGTTTGTGATTAGGGAAAGTGTTACTTCAACAAACGTTGGTCGGTTGCTGGAGATGAGGGGTAAAGAGTTTCTGGGTTCAGCGTATAAGGATCCAATTACAAGCTTTGCTGATTTCCAGGAATTTTCAGTCTCAAACCCTGAGGTATATCCAAGTTAATCTTAATATTTATGTGTTTTCATTGCATTGTTTGTCATTGTTATTGTGTATTGTTTCAGGTTTATTGGAAAACTGTGCTGGGTGAAATGAACATATCGTTTTCTAAACCGCCGGAATGCATCTTACGCCAAAGCATCAGTGATGATGGTTCATTGTCATACCCAAGTGGTCATTGGCTTCCTGGAGCATCTATCAATCCTGCACATAATTGCTTGAATTTAAATGGTGAAAGAAGTTTGAATGACACGGTGATATTATGGCGTGATGAACTACAAGATGATCTCCCTCTACAAAGGATGACACTCGAGGAATTGCGTCAAGAGGTTTGGTATGCTGCAAATAGCTTATCCAATTGTTATTAGATTTGTATACTTTTCGATTGATGTGGCGATTAATTGTTCAATGTATATCTTCATAATTATTCATAAAATTTATAAAGTAGATGTTTTAAATTTTTTTATTGTATTCTCTCTGTTAGAGCTAGGTATCACAACCTACCTCACCCCATTTTCTTTTTTTTGGTTGACATGGTTGATTTCTGATGGGCCTTTCTTTAAACATATTTGTTAGATAAGAGAGAGGAATAAGCCGAGGGATGTTATGCAGGATTACGAGATGAGAAATATGTTGGGGAGTTTGAAGGCACAAAAGTAACAACAGACTAATGATTATATCAGTCACCTTTCTTTTAAATGATTATTAAGCCCAATTCTATCAAATGTGAAGTGGGACATGAATAAGGAGGGAGGTGAGAGTAGTCAGTTGGCATAGCAGGACTGGGGAATCATTGGGTGGGTCCGTTAGTTTTAGCTCTCAATTTTATTGTTTCCTTCCATTTTCCATTTCCTTGTCCGTTCATAGTTATCTGGTGCTCACCATTCTAACTGGTGCTTTTCTTCCTGGTTTTGTTATCCATTTTTAGTGTCAATTCCAGTTTCTATCACTTTCGTTTTGAAGTCATCAATCAACCAAGGGCCACCCAAGTTGTTGAACTTCCTGAGTAAATCTTATGTCCGAATTTGGTTTTTGCAGCTCGCAACAGAAAATCTGTTTTGTATATTATCTGTTGCCTTTATTTGTCACCATAAATTATAGCTTGCATGACAGTTTACAACTTGAAAGAGTTGGCTGATAAGCCACCACTGCCAGAGTATAAAGTGCAAGTTTATGGCTTGGAGATTGAAAGATTTTGATTTGGCCCAATTATACCAGAGAACATAGACAGTGGCTTTATGCCACAGTATTCCCAAACTTTATAATGTCCTAAAAGATACTTGTATGTCTTATAAGATTTGGCATGCAAGGTATGTGCATCCAAAGCACAAAGTGCAAGTTTTTTTCCTTTCTAAGAGAGGACACACGCACACCCACACTTTACATGCTTTCTAACATATATTTTAGCAGTATTGTCGATAGCGTGCCATACTTGTGTAGTGGCCCGACATCTAGCTGTTATAGGACACACTTTAGCAAAGCAGTTTAGTGTAACGGCTGTAGCAATCGCTTTAGTGGCCAAAACAGCGGTTGTTAAGTTATTATGTGTAATGTATAAATCATAAAAACTGTATTAAAATTTCAGAAAAGTGACAATCCCACTATCTGTTACAGCATTTTGGGCTCCACCTACACTCCAGTCCATTATCCAAGATTGCTAACTGTAAAATATGTCATATGTGTTTCTTGTGGGTCTCAAACAAGATCACACATCTTTTATTTATAATGAGGTTACAATAATTACATTCAAATACTAGGAACTTGTATTTGACTAGGAGTTCTACCAATGAACCTAGGAAGTTGTACAACCAAAGAATATTAAATCATACTTTGAATTCTAATGTTCCTCCTCAAGTTGGAGCATACATATCATATGTACCAAGCTTGTTACATATAGATTCAACTTGAGGACCCCTAAGTGACTTAGTGAATATGTCAGCCAATTGATCATTTGAACCAACGAAATTAGTTGTGATTTCTCCGGAAAGAACTTTGTCTCTTGCAAAATGACAGTCGATCTCTATGTGCTTTGTTCTCTCATGGAAGACCGGATTGGAAGCAATATGAAGTGCAACTTGGTTATCACAAATTAGTTTCATTACGTTGACATCTCCTAACTTGAGTTGCTTGAGTAACTGTTTTAGCCATGTAAGTTAACAAGTCGTTGCAGCCACAACACGATATTCTGCTTTTGCACTCGATCTTGCGACTATGTTTTGCTTCTTGCTCCACCATGATATCATATTACCTCCAACAAGGACACAATACCTAGAAGTGGATCTTCTATCTAATGGTGGCCCTGTCCAATCAGCATCAGAGTAGTCAACAACTTCGGTGTTACCCTTGTCTTCATAAAGTAATCCTTTTCCTGGTGCATTCTTGATACCTAAGAATATGAATCACAACATTCAAGTGACTACCGCATAGAACATTCAGAAGTTGACTGACTATATCAAATGTAATATCAGGTCTAGTTACTGTAAGATAATTAAGATTGCCAACAAGTCGTTGATATCTACCAGGGTCTCGCAATGGCTCCCCCTAACATGGTAGGAGCTTGACATTAGGATTCATAGGAGTATCACGTAGGCGACAATCAAACATGCCTGTTTCTTCAAGTATATCAAGGGCATATTTCCGCTGAGTAATTTCTATACCTACCTTAGACTGAACAATCTCAATCCCCAAAAAATATTTTTAGTGACCCCAAATCTTTAGTCTAAAAGTTTTGAGACAAATGTTGTTTGAGTTGATGAATGCCAACCTGTTCGTTACATGTGATAATGATGTCATCAACATAGACAAACAGGTAGATGCAAGTGGTTGGTGAAGAGTGCAAGAAGAAAAACGAGTAATCAGCTTTACATCTAGTCATACCATACTCCTGGAGCACGGTGCTAAACCTGCCAAACCAAGCACGAGGAGACTGTTTCAGGCCATATAGAGATTGAAGTAGTCAACATACCAAGTGAGAGGTACCGTTAACAGTGAAGCCTGGCGGTTGTGTCATATACACCTCCTCTTGTAACTCTCCATGCAGGAAGACATTTTTTATGTCTAATTGATGGATAGGCCAGTGGTGAGTAATAGCTATGACAAGAAAAATTCGGACAAATGCAATTTTTGGCAACCGGAAAAAAGGTATCCCCATAGTCAAGCCCGAAGGTTTATGCATATCCTTTTGCCACAAGGCGAGCTTTTAAGTGATTAATCTTTCCAATCAGGCCTAACTTTGACTGTATAGATCCAACGACACCCCACTGTGGTTTTGCCATTAGGTAAAGGTACCAACTCCCATGTCTCATAGAAGTGCAAAACAGTCATTTCACCTATCATTGTCTGTCGTCATCCAGGATCAGACATAGCTTCACCTATAGTTTTCGGAATAGACAGAATCCAACGAAGCCACAAAAGCATAATAAGATGTAGATAATTGATTATAATTCAAATGACAAGCATATATAG
This sequence comes from Cicer bijugum, assembly GCA_037974875.1. NCBI lineage: Eukaryota > Viridiplantae > Streptophyta > Magnoliopsida > Fabales > Fabaceae > Cicer > Cicer bijugum. The sequence goes on along the minus strand of JBBPBT010000072.1, from coordinate 5,809,880 downwards.
GATTAGGATTACGAGATGATCTGTTACCTTTACACAGAGCAATGGATAACTCTGGTGTAGGATGCGGAGAGTGAGAGTCAGGTAGAGCAGGGGATGAGTCTTGTGGAGCGGGTGGTGGACGAGGCCTCCGTTGGTAGGTACATAGGGTGGTGCTAGAGACAAGGGTGGGAATAGAGACGGGGTGGGTGCAATGGGGAGATTAAGGACCTATGGAGAGAAAGAGTGTGATTGACCATAATCATCGAACTCTTCTGCAGTAGAGAGAAAGAGGGGGCGAGTAACACTTGTTTTGAAGATTATGAGTATACCCTAATTGTGCTAGAAAATATAGATGGTAGATGTAATACCAGAGTTTTTCAATTTATAGTAGATTTTAAGGTATATTTCTTAATTTGAAATGGTGCATAGTGTGACTACTCTACAATTAGATTTTCTAGTTCTAAGTGTTGTAAAAAGAAAAATGAAATTATGTTGCTTCTGTTAACTTGTAGGTTAGTTGCTTATGCTCTTGAATCACTGGGTCTGGAGAAAGGATCTGCAATTGCGATTGATATGCCAATGCATTGTAAATCTGTGGTCATCTACCTAGCTATTGTTCTTGCAGGTTATGTTGTTGTATCCATAGCTGATAGTTTTGCACCACGTGAAATATCATCCAGGCTTAAAATATCAAATGCAAAAGTCATATTTACTCAGGTTTAATCCCTAATATCTTGATGACTTCATCTCTGTAGACATTTTTTTTTATTTCCCTATTAAATCTTTTCATTACTGTTGAAACTCATGAGATTTTAGGTAGGAAAAGAATAGGAGAATAGAGATTGATTAATTTGAAATTGATATTGATTTGATTTGACACAAATTCAAGGTACTAAACTTATTCATACTAGTATTAGACTCCTAATCCTAACTAAATGTGTAAACAAATAATGAAATATGATGAATCTTGGCAAGTATGCATCACTCATAATGATCACCTAAAATACAATAATAATATTATCAATTTAAAAAATTCTTAATAGTCCTGCTCAAGCTAAGCTTTTATCTAAATGCACTTAAACGGAAAAATAATATAATGTATGCACCTTTTGGACCAGAGATTGGGTTAGACTGCACTGGGCTGGTGTAAATAATAACAGACATAAGTAACCAGAGATTGGGTTAGACTGCACTGGGCTGGTGTAAATAATAACAGACATAAGTAACCGCTAGTATGATTCATTCATGAGAAATAATTCATCACCAAGCAAGATGAGTCACTTGGAGAAGTAATCACTTACATGGTTCATTAATGCAAAAGTGGATCATGACAATCATCTTCCAACTTTCTTTCTTTGTCTACCTCAATGTTATGATATCATTATAGCTTAAACAGCAGTGACAAGTTGGAAATAACTATAACAAAGAATGCAACGAAATAGCCCAAAATATTTTCATTTTGCCAGTTTTTGAGGTAGCCATCTCGGTTTAGCCTTTATTTTTGTTAGTATTTAGTTATTTTCAATGCTAATATTGAGGTTAAATAACTTGGAACATGATTGTCATGCTACTCTTTTCCTACTAACTGACGCATCATGCCTATGGCGATTTCTCTTAGAATGATTATTATTTTACGAAAGAGACTTGTGTTGGTTATGACTCACACATGCCCTTTGTCCAAAGAGTTTTTGATGAATCTCAATTATTTTTGTTGTTCTTGATGAATGTAGAAAGATTTTGTTCTTCCTATTCATAATTACTTGCCAAGATTTTCTCACTTATCATCATTCTACTGAAATCTCTTCTTCCTTGGTAATGTACCAACCAGCTCATCAGGATTTCCTAGTCATCATGATGAGTGATATCTCCAGCAGTGCTCTTTTGGTCTCTCAAACATCCTTAATTGTCTTTCTAGCCATGTCTCACTGAGCCTACTTTAGTATTTTCCTAAATATTAATCTTTAATAGATGTAAAATCTTCGGAAGCTTTAGTTTGAGGAGAATTGTAGGAAGAGCTAGAAAATATCTCACAATATTTGTAATTGTACCTAGGAATGAATAGAGTATCTTAAATGATATCTGTTTGTGGTTTCCAAGTTTCATTATATTTCAGGATTTGTTCCATTATTTAATTAGGATTACAAATCTAGTATAAATAGGTGTTACAACTTTGTATTTTCATGTCCTTTGCATAATTTATATCAACATTAGATTTTTTAGTCTCTATTCTTTCTTTTTATTCTTCCCTTCTAAAATAAAATTATTTCAACATATTTAAAAATGCTAGTCTATTTCTTGATGTGTCAGCTATCATTGGCGTTGTTAGGTGTCAATTATGTGACTAACTAGTAACTACATTGTCGTAGTTATTTATTTTTTCCTGTTTATTCTTTGCTCTCCTCCTCTTTTATTTATCAGGATCTCATACTACGTGGTGATAAAACCCTTCCTCTTTACAGGTGAAAATCCTTTTCTCTGTTTTGTAAAGTTACTCTCTAGATGAGTTGTCTTCTTTGTTTATCAGAAATTTGATATCTCACACTGTTACTTGATTTGCTTCACAAATGCAGTAGAATTGTGGATGCCGAGGCACCTATGGCAATAGTTATCCCAACTAGAGGCTCTGAATTTAGCATGAAACTGCGTGATGGTGATCTTGCTTGGTGTAATTTCATGGATGGAGTCAATAAAATCAAGTATGCACTTTACTTCTGATTAGTGTTGTTACATAGCTCTATATTGTAGGAGAATTTGAATAAATCATTATTGTTCTGCTATACACTATTTAGTACAACATATTGTCAAATAGCGGCACTATAGCACTGTTGCATAGCGAAATTTGAACAAACCTCTATTTTCCGCAATTCATGATTGACCATACTACTTCTGATTTATTTATTATAGATATACAATTTATGAAATAAGAAACTGTCTAGAGGTCTCTTCAAAAAAATAAAAACAGAAGCTGTTGAGAGGTGATATGCCTATGATCCTTTTAACATTCTCATGTTTAGATCTTATCCAAAAGCTCTTCAGCCTGAATTGTTCTGATTTTGATAGTCTCTATCAATTATCATTTTCATTTTGTTATCTTGTTACATACAGAGGCAAGGAATTCATAGCTGTAGAACAACCGGTAGAAACATTTACAAACATTCTCTTTTCTTCTGGAACAACAGGCAAGTTAAATTTTGTATTTTGGCCTGATAATACATATTTAGACAAAAAGCTTTTGTATTGATATAGGAAATTTGAGGTAAAAGTATTAATCTAATGTTAAGACTTCTTCAATCTTTTGACGAGTAAATAGTCATTTTGGTCCTTAAATGTTTGACGCGCTGTAGAATTATAAAAACATCCCGAAGCGTATATTTTGTTAGTAACTTTATGAACCCAATTGGCTAACGGGAGACACATTCGATGACGGAACTGATTAATGAAAGACGCATTTAGGTATATTTTTATAAGTTTGATACATTCATGGACTATTGCGACACCACGTCACATATTTAAGGACAAAAAATGACTATTTTCTCCTTTAGTTATCTGGCCCAAAGCTCATTGTTGTCTGACTTTGTGGTATAGGTGATCCAAAGGCAATTCCATGGACCAATATTACTCCTCTAAAAGCTGCTGCAGATGCATGGTGCCACTTGGATGTTCGTAAAGGTGATGTAGTTTCATGGCCCACTAATCTTGGATGGATGATGGGGCCATGGCTGGTATATGCGTCATTGCTAAATGGAGCTTCAATGGCTTTGTATAATGGATCCCCACTTGGGTCTGGCTTTGCCAAGTTTGTACAGGTATAAAACCATCCTTCTGTTTAAATTTCGGACTCTTCCCATATCTTTTTTTGCCTGTCAACATTTGGTATTCATAGATTGTTGCATTGTTCCTGTTTTACTTTTACATCTATATGAACTCATCCAAACAAGTCAAACAGATGTCTCAATGAGACATGGGATCACGCCATCAACTAAAAACGCATGTTCTCTCAATATTTTTTCAGAATATTTTTTTCAATCAACTTAATATTTTGTTTTCATAATTATAAAGATAGAAAACAATCCTTGAGTACAGTGGCCACCATTTCACATAATGACAACAATTGAGATTGGTGTAGTTTGAAAATAACCATATGTTGAACATTTCTTTTCAAATTAAATGATGCTCGCTAGAGATACCAAAGAAATGGAAATCCAAAAATTTGTTCAAGGTATTCGCTACACAAGAGTTTGTTTGATAAGCAAACATATCATAATAGTGTACTCCTTGTTGCTTAGTCATAGAAAATCAAATTGTAAGTTGATGACTATGCAAGCCTTATAAGCACTACTTATGCCATATCTCCAAGTGATATGCGACTAAACATACTGCGTCACAACCAGCACAAGGAAGATGCTGGAGGCTGCAATGAAGGCATTCCATTTTCCAAAGTTGCCTCAACCTGTATATTTTCTAACATGCTATATAGTTTATTCGTACTGAGTTCTATTGTGCCCTGTTTAGGATTCTAAAGTAACAATGCTTGGTGTGATTCCAAGTCTTGTACGGAGCTGGAGAAATGCAAATTCCACATCCGGCTTTGATTGGTCTGCCATTCGGTGAGCACTATTTTAATCTATCATCCTTATCCTAATACATTAACAGACTCACCGCACAAATGTGAATGCCGTATATGATATTTTTTAAAAGTAGAATGCCATTTATGGTTATGCAGTGTCTGATTGGAACTATTATTTGAAATATAGTTGCTTTGCATCCACTGGAGAAGCCTCTAACGTAGATGAATACCTTTGGCTGATGGGAAGGGCTCATTACAAGCCTATCATTGAATATTGTGGTGGTACAGAGATTGGGGGTGGATTCGTGACTGGATCTTTACTGCAGGCTCAGTCCATGGCTGCGTTTAGCACACCAGCTATGTGCTGCAGTTTGTTTATTCTTGATGACCAGGGGCATCCTATTGTAAGCACTGTTCATTCAACTTTACTTTTGAACAATTAGTTATCAGTTTTAGCGATGAAAGGAATGCTAATGCTCTAAGTAAATACTTAAACTACATTTTGATCTTCTTTTCTATTACAGCCACAAAATGTTCCAGGCATGGGTGAATTAGCTCTTGGCCCCCTTATGCTTGGGGCATCAAATACGTTGCTGAATGCTGATCATTATGGTGTCTATTTCAAGGGAATGCCTATTTGGAATGGAAAGGTAGACTTATCATTCTCCTTTATAATTTCTGGGATTCCTGAATATTTACAGCTGATTTATTCTAGTCAGGTTTTACGGAGGCATGGAGATGTATTTGAGCGTACTGCTAGAGGATACTATCATGCGCATGGTCGTGCAGATGATACAATGAATCTTGGAGGAATCAAGGTAATTTTTTTGTCTATAATATTAAAATTTATAATATATGATAATTCCCGCAGAATTTGGTATAGGTTATTGTCTTGTCTTTGACTTTGTTGTCTGAAATGTAATGATCAGAAACTGTTAGAACAATGTAAGGAGAGGACCGTGGAGACTTCATTGGCCATATGAACCTAAATTATTAAATGAAATTGACCTTCACAGAATGCATCAATACAAACTGTTGATCTCTAAATAGAAATCAGTGCATGATGTATATGTATTTGCAGCCTAGTTTTTTGAAAATACATTACAGAAATACAGGAAATATGATACATCTCAGTAATATCAAATAAGTGACACGAGTTTGGGTTGTTAAGCTCTTTTACTTAAAATTTGCTCCATTTTACAATCATATATATTCTCAATTTTATTTTTATTTTCTTTGTTTACAAATCAGTTTTTCTATTTGGGTGTGTGCACATTTTACTTTATTAGCATGCTCTGACATTTCATGCTGTTTGGATAGGTGAGTTCAGTTGAGATTGAACGCATATGCAATGGAGCAGATAGTAATATCCTGGAAACAGCTGCAATAGGGATACCACCTTCTGGTGGTGGGCCTGAGCAATTGGCTGTAGCTGTTGTACTGAAGAATTCAAACATCACATCACAAGATTTACTTACATTGAGGATGTCTTTTAATTCAGCTCTCCAAAAAACACTAAATCCATTATTCAGGGTACTGGTTAATTAATTTCTATATACTCATAAAGTTTGTTATCAAAGTATAGTTTAGTGTTCTAAATACATGCTTGTATGTATAGGTCTCTCAAGTAGTACCAGTGCCATCACTTCCAAGGACTGCATCAAACAAGGTTATGAGAAGGGTTTTGCGTCAGCAACTTGTAGAAAATAACCAAAGTTCTAGAATCTAAAATAAAATTTAATTGGAAAATTGTGTTCTATCAGCCGATTCTGTTATGTTGAAAGTAGTTGCTTAAGTTTTTAGTTTGTTACAGTTACATTACATTACAAAATAATGGGTATAATAAAACTTTGGCTATTAGTTTCATATAAGTTCTGTAGCACAATTCACATTTTGTAGCTTTTATAATAAAACCTTTATTTTTGTTTTACGCTCTCAAGCTTTCAAACTTTGGCTCTGTTTTTCTCTTCCTCTAATTCTTAACATGGTATTAGAGTAATGCCTAGAATAAGGGCACTGCTTTGCCATGGACGAATGACAGAAAGTTATAATCGGTCGCCTCCATTTCTTCTTTTTCACTCTGCCAAAGATGGATCCTTCCACTGCCACATGACCTTTGAGAACTATGTCAGCAGGTTTTGCAAATTAGAGGACAGCTCATCTATACTTCGTTTCTCCATAATGACTTTGTTTGGCGTTTTCTATGTTGTTGGAAGTTGTCACAAGCTTGTGGTTAGAGTGCAAGAATCACTCCACTGCAACTCTTTTTCCTTCTTCTGTGTTTATCACCTTTAAGTGTTTAACTGGAGAATTTGAGACTCATGGCTACCTCTTGGGTCACCTGATATTTCCTTTCATTTGTCTTTTCAGAGTTATATGGATTCATGTTCATATGATGTAGTTAGGAACTAGTGTTGTATTGCATCGACATGCATTTTCATCATGTTATTATGTTAATTATGAATGAACCGTGTATGTGATGAATGTGCATATGCATTTGTTTATTTCTGATTTTGATGTCCTGTTATATTTTGAGAATGACCTCTCATATGTGTTTGATCAGAGTGGATGAGTTTGTTGCCAACAAATGACTCCATCCGAGCATTCCAGTAGCTCGGATTTGCTAGTTATGGTACTTTTCTGCTGTATTGTATATTGATTCAGCTCCGATCACATGACATCAGAAAACGTTTTACTATTCTTCATTTTTCCAATCAACAGTTTACAAGTTTTGTAACTTACCTCTGTAGTTATGTTGTTTGGTTTGTTAAATAATGTGATTTGCAGGACCACTTTTGATGATATGATTATTATACCTTATTTAGTTTGAATAACATGTCTGCATTATGATTTTAGTAGAAGTAATCAGTGTCATACAAGGCTCATTCAGACAAACTTATGTCAGATGGTAGAAGTGTTGAGCCAAAAAGAGAAACTGAAAATGATGGTATATTCTCTAACTCACTGTTTGATTTACAAGAATTTTATGTTCTTCTAATGAACACCACTATTGTCTCTATTGAGCGCAAATCTTTAAAAAAAAAACAATAGTTTTCTCGAAAGAATTTGAGTAAACTCATGCTTTAAATACTCACTTCAGTGACGAGAACGTAGTTAGAAGGGGAAAATCAATATCGGCTAAATGAAACTTAAGAAGCGTTGAATGAGAAGAAAAACGAGAGACATGTTAAAAACTGGATTTCTAGTTATGAGGTTCTTTATATATAGTAATAAATGCAAATAATGATAAGAATAATTATAAGATATTGTACTCTTAATTATATGATATTCTATTTATTTACATAATCCTATTTTATTTTCAACACTCTTAAACCGGAGCATATAAGTCAAGTGTACCAAATTTGCTATATATATAATTCTAGGACCTCACAACGATTTTGTAAAAATATTTTTCAATTGATCATTGGAATTTGTAAATCTAGTGATAATGTTGTTTGATTTGATCTTTTTTCTAACAAAATAGTAGTCTATCTCAATATGTTTGGTCCTCTCATAAAAAATATATTTGAGGCAATGCACAATGGAGCATAATAATCACATATTAGTGTCATTGGACTAACCTCTTCAAATTGAAGCTCTTGTAGTAACTTTCAACAAGATTCACATGTTACTAGTGTCATGACCTTGTATTCTACCTCAGTGTTGGATCTTGCAATATTTTGTTTCTTACTCTTCCGGTATATTAAGTTTCCTCTAACAAGTACACAATACTCAAAAGTAGATCGTCTAATCGATGAACCTGCTCAATCAACATATGAGTAACCAATTATTTGAATTTGTCCTTTATCTTCATAAATAATACTTTTTTTAGGAGCACTTTTGATGCATTTCATAATTCGAATTACGTTACCCATATGTTCTTGGCAAAGAGAATTTAAGAACTGACTTACCAGCCTAATAACGAAGGAAATATCATAACGGATGACTGTGATATAGTTTAATTTATCAACCAATCTCCTATATCTACCTGAATATGATACAAGCTCCCTCTAATTAGGTAGGAGTTTGACATTTGGATCTATAGGGGTATCAACTGGCTTGACATTCAGTAGACCTATTTCTTCAATAATATTCATAACTTATTTCCTTTGTGAAATTACAAGACCATAATTTGATTGAGCTACCTCAATACCCAAAAAGTAACAAAGTTTACCAAGATCTTTAGTCTGAAATTGATTCGAAAGATGTTTCAATCGGAGTATTCCTTGTTGATCACTACTAGTTATGATAATTTCATCCACATAAACAATAAGATAGATGCACCATTGAGCTGAGTGACAATAAAATACAAAATGATCGACTTCACTACAAATCACACTAACCTTGTGTACTTTTGTGTTGAATCAAACCAAGCTTGAGAAGAATGTTTAAAAACATAAAAGGACTTGTGTAGCCACAAATCATGGTGGAAGACTCCCCTTGAGCAACATACCCAGGTGGTTGCTCTATATAAACTTCCTCTTCAAGATCACCGTGCAAAAAGGAATTTTTAATGTTCAATTGATGGAAATGCCAATGCTGAATTATTGCAATGGAGAAAAAAAGTCTAACAAACGCCATTTTGGCTATCGGTGAGAAAGTATCGTTGTATTCCAACCCAAAAATTTGAGTATATCCCATGATCACCAAATGAGCCTTAAATCGATCAATATTCCCATGGGGACCATCCTTCACCATATATATAGAGCCAACAACAACCTACTAAAGACTTTCCAGGTAGTAGAGGAACCAATTCCCAAGTACTTTTGCTTTGGAGAACACACATCTCGTCAATCATTGCTTGTCTCCACTTAGGGTAGAATAATGAATCACCTGGAGATTTAGGAATAGAAATAGAAGACAACGAAAACTTGTAAGTGTAATGCTTAAGAGAAATAAGTGTAATGCGCATGATCGAGAAGTAGGGTCATAGTGGTTTCAATGAGATGTCGATTTTTGCGTTCGGCTATTCCATTCTATTGTGGTGTATGAGGACATGACATTTAGTGAAGAATACAACTAGAAGTCATAAAAAGTTTGAAATTGATATGAAAAATATTCCCAAGCATTATCACTTCTTAAAGTATGAATAGAACATCAAATTGAGTTTTAATTTGTTGATAAAATTGCTCAACAATAGAAAATAATTCAGACCTATTTTTTTTAATTAAAAACAACCATGTACAACAAGAATAATCATTAATAAAAGTAACAATATTTAGAGTTAACTTTAGCGGAATGAAACCCGTTTATTGACTTGATCGGGAAACTGACTATGAGTGCGTTACCTTAACTAACACAACTCACAATATAAACTAGACAACCTTCAAAAGACTTGGGTGTCCTAAGTGAGCATGGATAGTAAGAGGGAAATTTGTGGTAGAGTACGTCTTAGATCATAGAGAAAGGTAATAAGGCCTTGAGACCCACATCTGACGCCAATCGTCTGTCCCAAACTTCGATCCTATAAGGTAACATTAACATTACCATTAGTAAAAGTAACAATACAATCATAATATTGAGTTAATCGACTATTGAAAGTAAATTAAAAGAACATCTAGGTACATAGAGAACATACACAATTGAAAACTAGGCATGGCAACGGGGCGGGGCGGGGGCAAATTTCGCTTCCTCCACACTCACACCCGACTAATCGGGGAAAACCCGCCCCCGTCCCCGTTTCATTGCGGGTGTAAAATTTAGACACCCATCCCCGCCCACTACGGGTTTCGGGTTTCCCCGCCCGCACCCGCACCCACTCATATAAATAAAATTATAAATTGAAAAATCAGATTTATTATAATAAAATAATAATTATTAAATAATAATAAAATTAAAAAAATATTTTTTTATAAAGATAAAATTATAATTTTTAATATTTAAGAAAATATTAATATATTAAATATATATATGTATATAAAATTTAAAAATTGCAATAATATTACTTGCGGGGCGGATGCGGGTGCGGGGTGTATATCATCACCCCCAAACCCGCCCCCGCACCTGAATTTTAATGTCGGGGAAAATTCGCACCCGCACCCGCACCCAAATAAAGCGGGTTTTCCCCGCCCAAATCAAGCGGGTTCGGGTGGGTACCCGCGGGTGCGAATTTTATTGCGATCCCTATTGAAAACGAAGGCAAAATTTAGACTGTGCCAATTCCTAGGTATTGAGTTTGAGAGCCATTGAAAGAAGTTATAGTAGGTAAGAAACCTGATGTAGAGAGAGAAAAGAGAAGACCTTGATTACCATTAACATGACCAAACACACTAGAATCAAGAACCCAAGGGCCAAGAGAATATGATTGAGAGAGGCAAACATATGAGTTATAAAGCAGTAGAACCAGAGTTCAGATGACTTTGAACCCACCAGAGGAAATTTGCATAGTTTTTCGAAGAGTCTTGTTTAGGAGATATAATATGAATATTTCGAAAGAATCACCTTAAGCCACATTTATCGGACGTGGAGACTTACCTTGCAATTTCTAGTAGCGATCAATAGTGTGTCTGAGTCGATTACAATCCTTACATTAGGGGCGAGGTTTGGAGTTGGATGATCCTCCTCAAGAGTGACTTTGATTATTTCCCAGCGATGCAAGGACAATAGTGTCACCTGAAACAGGTGCAATAGAAGGTTCTGTTGAATGTTTTGCTGGTACCCGAAGAAGGATTGTTGAGGTAGTAGAGATAATATCTACTTTGTAAATTACTTGAGGATTAATCAACTAATTTGTATATTGAATTGTCAGATAAACAATTGAAGATTGATTCTTGTGATTTGTATTTATGACTAAAGGTTTCTTCTTGTAATCTTTCAATAGTGCATAATCCTAAAAAAAAATCCTGAAGTAGGGATGAGAATAGGCAAGGCCGTTTGTCAGGGGCCTATGGTCTGGCTTATTTAATAAAAAGACTAGGCTCGGACTGTTTTAAATCATATTTATTTAAATAAGTTAGGCTTAGGCTTATAAAAAAGCATATTAGGCCGGCCTATATATACTTTATTATTTATTAATATTATTTTTATTATTATATTAATAATATTATTTTCTATTTTAAATTCTATCAATTATATAATCACTCAATAATCATTCTATATTCAGTAGCCGTTCCATATTCGGTAACGATCTATACTTGGTAGTCGTTCAATTAGTCAATCAGTAATCGTTCCATATTTGTTTAAGAGATAATAATAAATGCGTTTGTTTTAGAAAAAAAAATCTATTATTGGAAATCAAAAATTATTTTTTAGGGTTTAAATGATGTTTGTTTCAGATTTTTTAAAAATTATTTTGTTAAAAAAAGATTTTTTATTTAATATATATAGATATATACATTAATATTGATATGTGGAGACCATCATGTGGTATTAGTAGGACATTTAAATATTTTAATATAAATAAGACTTTTAAATAGGCTTCCAAGCCAGACCAGAAAAATAAAAAAATAAAAAAAAGTCTATGATAGGCCATAAACTAGACTTAGGCCTAAAAAGTAATTTGTAGGTCAGACTCAAGCCTTTTCAAAGCCTGGTTTGCCCTAACCTATTCCCACTTCTATCCTCAAGTAATTGACAAAGTAGATAACATTATAATTAGAATCGTTGAAGCAATTTTATTATTATTAAAACATTTGAGATATATTTTATCTCAATAAATTAAACTAGTATAAATCTCGGTGTTATCTCCCTTTTTCTTACTCTTAGATATTCATTGTTTAATTCAATTTTATTTTGTGAAATTTGAATGAGAAGATAGAAGATCCTAATCAAAGAACATGAAAAATCTTATCTGTTTACTTTGATAATTGTGCAAATTGTGTAAAGAATCCTTATGTAACAAAACTTACATATTTTGTCAAACTTGTCAAATATGGGGAAAAAGAAAACTATTGGTTTTGTGCAAAATTATTAAGAACTCACAAACTATTTTGTGAATTAATTGTTTAGTGATAATATACATTTTGTTAATTTCTCATCTTTGGTGTTGTAAATTACCTGAGGATTAATCAACTAATTTGTATATTGAATGGTCAAATAAACAATTGAAGATTGATTCTTGTGATTTGTATTTATGACTAAAGGTTTCTCTTGTAGTCTTTCAATAGTGCATAATCCTAAAAAAAATTTGAAAACCATTTATGCTACGTAGGAAAATTCGTTGTATCTATACTGACTAACATTATATAGCTACTAATAAACTTTAGTATATTGTGTCCTTGATTTAGGTACTATTTGCTTTTATCTTCTCACATTAGGTATAAATTATATTTGC
>JBBPBT010000072.1:5776124-5796597 GCA_037974875.1 Cicer bijugum | reverse complement strand
ATTAATATGGAATTTTAGAACAATTTTGTAATACTAATTGATTATTAAATTTGATTTATAATTTATTCAATTTGAAATGCAACAATGTTTTTTTTATCATTCAATAAGAAATATAACTCACAGAACAAATTGTGGAAATGAAAATTGTGTAAGCATTAATGCATTGTAACATAGACATTCAAATGTGACTATTGTTTTTCTATTTATTTCGAATTTTAATAGTTGGGAATATGTAAGTTATGTTAATCAACTTTATATCTGAAAATCGAACTAAAGGTGATTGTTCAAAGAACTAATTTTTTCATTAACTTTGATTGTGTCTTTTATAAAGAAAGACTGTATAGCACAATCTTATTTCATTTTTTTGCTCATTGTGTAATCTTACAAATCATTTACGATTGACATATTGAAGCATAATTACAATATATATTAGCAAGTGAGCTTAAAGAAGAAACTGTATGATTGCAATCTATTAGAGCATCTGGTTTTGGTTGAAAAGGGTTAGAACATCTTTGTTTTGGTTGAAAAGAGGTATGTTGTTGATATGCTAGAGTTCAAACATAAGATGATAAGATATTGCAATTATATAAGAACTTTGTTTTTGACATGATCCTGTTTGTCATGAATCACTTTAAGGGACAATCTAGGTTGAAAACTTACGTATTGGAGCAAAAATCACGTTTTTCCGAGGAATGCAATAACCGTAGCTACAAACCCAGAATCAGATGATTCCAAAATAAGATGAAAGAAGACATTCTGAAATGCAAGTTAGGCTATTGAATCGCTGAAATAGACTATGAAAAACTCGATATATAAGAGCAGATTACTGATCACGAAAACTGGTAAAATTTGTATACTAAGGTTTTTATGTAAAGGAAACTGAAAATTATAATTCGGCAAACAACCCAATAACATAATGGCGCCACAATCTAGGGATTGATAAGTTAAAAAGAATACTATAAAGATTAACAAACTTAATAAGTTCAAAGTGAATTCTTTCAAGAACTATAGAGAGCAAAGCCTCACAAAAACAATGTTCAAAGTATGCCTTGAAAAAAAAATAAATAAGGATTTGCCTTTTTATAGTGACACCTCCTTACAAGTTTTCTATATTTGAACCAACTCAACTGTTTACAATTAGACCCAAATTTTCTTACTAATTCAGTCTACTACTTTAATTAAAACTAATATTAAAATTTTATAACACATAAATGCAACATTCATTCCTTAACTTCTTCAATTTAGATTAAGCAATTGACTATCTTGAACTTCAAGTCTTCATAAGTTGTACTTGCTTCAAATAAAGTGGTTATCAAGTTATTTATAACCTCATTTGCTTCTTTAACCTTGCTCTTGTCATTGAATATCGTTATGCATTAAATGTCCTCATCATTCCCTCCTTCTTGAACTGAAGTTGACCTCAAATTGCAATCTTCTCTAGTTGGGTCATAAGGAGACAAGTTAGCCACATTAAAAGTATGACTAACACCACACTCTCTTGGAAGATCTCTTTTGTAAGCATTATCGTTAATTTTGGACATCACTTAAAAAGGTCCATCTCTCATTGGTTGAAGATTATATTTTCTTTGAGATGAAAATCTTTGCTTCCTTAAATGAACCCAAACCCAATGACCATGTTCAAGCACAACCTTTTTCCTTCCTTTATTAGCTTTTCGAGCATAGCTATCCACTTTCTTCTCAATTTGTGCCTTTACCTTCTCATGTAATTTTGGAACATATTCAGCCTAAGTGTTTCCATCCTTATGAATTAGAATAGAACTACTTGACAAATACATTAAATCAAGACTAGTGAGAGGGTTAAAACCATAAACAACTTCAATGGGATAATAATGAGTAGTGCTATGAACAATTCTATTATATGCAAATTCAATGTGGGCAAAATATTTTTCCCATGTCTTAATATTCTTTTCGATTATAACCCTTAGAAGAGAAGAAAATATTTAATTCACTATCTCAGTTTTACCATTAGTTTGTGGGTGACTAGTATTGGAAAAAAGAAGTTTAGTTCCAAGCTTACCCCAAAGTGTCCTCCAAAAATGACTAATGAACTTATTGTCTTGATCACTCACAATGCTACTAGGAAAACCATGAAGTCTAACTATTTCTTTAAAGAATAAATCTGCCACATAACAAGCATCATCCCCTTTTCTGCAAGGTATGAAGTGAGCCATCTTGAAGAAACTTTCCACCACAACAAAAATTGAATCTTTTCCGCTTTTAGACCGAGGAAGACCTAAAACAAAATCCATAGAAATATTAATCCAAGGGGAGTTAGGTATTGGTAAAGGAGTATACAAACCATGAGACATAACTTTAGACTTATATTTCTTACAAACAATGCATCTTTCACACAATTCGTGTACATCGCGTTTCATGTGTGGCCAATTAAAATGTTCATGCAACATGTCTAAAGTATTTTGTACTCCAAAATTTTCCATTAATCCCCCCCACCCACATATGTGCTTCCTTCACAAGTAAATCCGTAATTGAACTTTTTGGCATACATAACCTCTTTTATTTGAACAAATACTCATGATGCTTAAAATGCCCTTTTTGGGCAGCATGCACACAAGATTTATATATTTGAGAAAATTTGTGATCATGCTCATAAAATACCTTATTTACATTAAAATCAATAAACTTAGTTTCAAGAATAGCGAACAAAACATACCTTCTTGAAAGTGCATGAGCAACAACATTTGAGTTACCTTTTTTATGCTTGATCACGTACTGAAATTGCTCAAGAAACTCAACCCACATGGTAGGTCTCTTGTTGAGCTTACCTTGGCTCTTTAAATACTTCAATGATTCGTGATCACTATGTATTACAAATTCTTTTGTTAAAAGATAGTGTTGTCATGGTTGTGATGCTCTCACTAATGCATACAACTCTTTATCATATGTATGATAATTAAGAACATCACCATTAAGTTTCTCACTAAAAGAAGCAATGGGATGCCCCTCTTGCATCAAAACAACCCATATCCCCACACTTGATGCATCACATTCAATTTCAGAAGATTTAGAGAAATTAGGCAATGAAATAATAGGTGCATGAGTCAATTTTTCTTTGAGGGTAGCAAATGCTTGTTCTTGTTTTTCACCCCATTTAAATCTCACATTCTTTTTAATCACTTCATTTAAAGGTGCATCTTATATACTAAAATCTTTAACAAAACTCCTATAGAATCTAGCTAAGCCATCAAAGCTTCTTACCTCGTTAACATTTTTAGGAGTTGGCTACTCCTGAATAGCTTTCACCTTCTCTTGATCAACTTGCACTCCTTGTGAGCTAATAACAAAACCAAGAAAAACTACATAAGTTGTATATAAAATATCTTTCCTTGTTCGCAACAGATTCTCACGCCTAAGAGCTTCCAACACACTTCTCAAATGCAAAAGATGATCATGATAAGATTTGCTATAAATCAAAATGTCATCAAAGTAGACTGCAAAAAATTTCCCTAGAAACTCCCTTAACACATGGTTCATCAACCTCATGAAAGTGTTAGGGGCATTTGTTAATCCAAAGAGCATAACTAACCATTCATACAAGCCATAGTTTGTTTTCCTTTCATCTCCTTCTCTAATCCTAATTTCATGATATCCACTTTACCATGGTATTATTAATGGCTCTAGAATCAGTGCACATCCTCCAAGTTCAATCTTTCTTAGGCACAAGATTAACGGGGACTGCACATGGACTTAGGCTCTCTTGCACCCATCCTTTTTGCATCAATTCTTCAACTTGCTTTTGGATTTCTTTGGTCTCTTGGGGGTATGCTAGCATGTTGGACAATGAAACACCTGAAATGAAATCAATTTGATGTTCTATACCAATATAGGTGGTAAGCCTTGAGGAAACTCTTTGGGAATTACATCTTCAAAATTCGACTCTTTCTTTTCCTCTTTCTTCGACTCTTTTTTTATTTATTTTTTATTTCTCACTTTCTTTTTCTTTTCTTTTCTTTTCTTTTTTTTTTCTTTTTCTTTTCTCTCTTATTTTGGATTCATCCTCACCAACCTCTCTTGGAGACAAAGGAGAAAGAGTAATTTTGAGTTCTTTATGTACAAAAGAGAACTTATTTGTATAATCATCATATTTGCTTTTCTTATCATACTGTCATAGTTTTCCGAGAAGTAAATGACAAGCCTCCATTGGCACTACATCACATAGAAAAATCCATCTCTAGTTGATCACTCACAATCTGCTTGCCTTCCTCGCTAAGTATTGAAGTTTGTATGGTTTTGGGTGGGGTTTAGTGATCAGGTTCATTTTTGACACCATTCTTGCACTTGCAACATTAATGCAACTTCCTCCATCTAAAATTAAAGAACATAACTTATCTTGGATGAGACATCGAGTAAGTGATCCGCTGTCACACATGGGTCAAATACAATTGATAAAATTTAAATAGAGGTAATAGCTTGAATCGTTTCGCAAAGACTTCTAATATAATAATAATAACTGAATTCAAAGTCGAAATTAGAAAGGGTGTTTTTTATATTTTTGATTTAACAGATGAGCAAAACGATTAATCCACTTATTCGAGTTTTAGACCCATCACATATTCTATCGATGAGTTTAATTTCTAATTTGTGATTCTATTCTTATTTGACTATAAAATTGATCAAACAAGCGTAATCAATCATATGTGAATTCGGTTTCTTTGATTGAATTAAGCATCACAATCATCAAAATATTACAATTAACGATCAAACGTTGCAAAATTACAATTCAATTAAATTAGAAACTGAAACCAAATTCTGTCAAATAAATTTAACCGATCCTATTGAAATCAAATTTAGGCAATCACAATATCAATATAATCAAATAAACAAGAATATAATCATGAATTTGAAATTGACAGTGTAACCTGAATCTCAAGGTGTTGTTGAAACTCTGAACTCGTGAATTAATCTTATAGAATTAGTCTTCCATGAAATTAAAATAAAAACTGTTTATTTCTTGTAGTAATTTGAATCTTAATATTTCTTCCGTAGAAAATAAACAAAACTGCCAATATATAGTACTCGATATTGGGCTTTAGGGTGTAAAAAACAAATGACCCACTATTTAAAATTATTACAAAAGTCCAAATTACGAAATCTGCAATTTAGGCCCAGTAAATTTCGGAATTGGTCTTTTCTTCCAACACCAAAGTTGTATCTCTAATTTTTAGCTTTCCAACGCTCGCTCTTATGCGCCAATCCGATATCCAGAACTCACGTTACGGCCTACAAAGCGAACAAGAGTCAAAATGCAAATAATAAAATTATAATTTAAATTCGACTCAAAGTTTACAAACAAGCAAAAAATATTATTTTAAGCAATAAAGAGCTTTTAAAATACCAAACTAAAAAGCTAGAAACATGTGCCCAAATGCTATGATCGGTAAGAAAAATATTTTTCCTTTGCATTTCATCCAAGTCTCTTGATTGGTTTCCCAACGTTCTTCTAACCATGAATGAGTCTCCTTCCTCAACAACTTTTTCCTCATTCTCTTTATCACTACATATAGCAGATTTAGAAGATGATCCACTAGTAATATCTCCATTCTCCTTAAGCAGCACGATCTTCTTAGCTGGACATTTAGAAGCTATGTGACCTCTTCCCAAGCATTTGAAACATTTAATTTCACTACTTTTTGTTTTCTTATGAGTATCATTGGATTTATTTTGAATTCTTTGAGGAGAAACCGTGGATGTGTTTGATGAAGTACTTCCTTTCTTCTTATTTCTATCATGCCAACTAGAGGAATTAAAGTTAGAAGAAGTCTTTCAGACACATTTTCTCTTTAGTTGTTGTTCTACCTTAGTACCTTAATGCACTAAGTCCTCCAACTCCACATAATTTTGTAATTCCATAGTATCACTTATATCACTATTTCAACCCTTGTTAGAAACGTGTCATAGTAGCTTCCCTATCTTCACTAATATTGGCTTTAATTAAACACACCTTTATCTCCTTATAATAATCATCCGCAATTTTGCTACCTTTTGTGTGAGTCTTTGAAGCTTATTGTGAAGATCTCTATGATAGTAAAAAGTAACAAATATCTTCCATATTAACCTCTTCATCTCCACCAAACTATCGACCACTGGTTCTTCATACCTCACTCTTTCTTTTTGTAATTTGTCCCACCAAATGAGTGCATAGTTAGTATATTCCATGGTTGCCACCTTTACCTTCAACTCATTTGTGTATTTATTGCATGAAAAAATTTGTTCAATTTTCACCTCACACAAGGTAAATCTCCAGATAAATTTTTCCTTGAAACAATGGTATTTTAAGCTTCACTCCCTCTATTCTATCACCTCTACCACGATCTTAACTTTCTCTTCTCCTTCTTCTACCTCCGTTATCACCATGATTTTCTTGATTTTCTAACTGTTCAATTATAGCATGTAAATTTTTAGTATGTTCCCTCAATATTCTTTGAATTGAGCAGTTATAGCCTCTATTAACAATTTGTTGTTTCCCCCTTGAGGAGTGCTATCATCACCACCTATTCTTGCAATACTTTAAAAAAAAAAAAGTATATAAAAAGGACCTCACCACACAGCTCATGTGTTTACACTCTTGATTTTGTCACTCGTGTTTCACTCAATTTAGGCTTTTTTAATAATGTATCTCTCTTGCCTTTTCCACTCAATTGCTCTCTTTAAGTTCTTAATTGAATCAACAAGAACCTCAAGAATTTTTTGACCAAAATTGGTTAGAAGAAAGTAAAATAACACAAAACATTAGTAATGTGATTGAAAAAAAAATACTCTTAGGAATTTTGTCAAAGAGATAATGTGCACTACTTTTAACAATACAACTACATTTTTTTATTTTACTTTTATTTTTTTGTATTATTTTTTCCAAGTAGCAGCAACGCACAAATTAACTAAGAACAACAATTCAAACAAAAGCAACACAACTAGCAATTTATGTTTCATAAATAAAAATGCATAAACAAAAGTTTACTCAATTCTAAACCTAGAGAAAAGCAATGGTACCAAATGATATGATCATGTTTGTCATAAATCACTTTAAGTATCGTTCTAGGTTGGAGACTTACAGATTTCGAGCTACGAAACTAAGAATCGTGCAATTCCAAAAAAAAAAGGTGAAAGAAGACGTTTTGAAACGCAAGTAGTGAAATAAACTATGTAAAAGTCGATATTTGAGCGCATGTTACTGATAACAAAAATTGGTAAAATTTGTATAATAGGGTTTTGATGTAAAGGAAACTGAAAATTATAATTCATGAAACGAATCAAGAATAGAAGGACGTCACAATCTAGGAATTGATTAGGCAAAAAGAACGCCACAAGGATTAACAACCTTGCTAAGTTCAAAGTGAATTTTTTCAAGAACTCTAGAGAGCAAAGCCTTACAAAAATAATATTCAAAATCTGCCTTGAAAAAAAAAAGGTTTGCCTTTTAGAGTGACACCTCCTTACAAGTTCTCTAAATTTGGTCCAACTCAACTTTTTACAATTAGATCCAAATTTTCTTACTAATTCAGTCTACTATTTTAATTAAAACTAATATTAAAATTTGATAAATGTGGATGGAGTCTTCATTCTTTAACTTCTTTAATTTGAAATAAAAAATTGACTATCTTGGACTTCATTCCTTGGTTATGCATTCAATATCTTCATCAATGTCGAAGTTTGATCGTGGCAAATACAACAACAACAGTGGTGCAATTTATTTCATGGTCCACAAGTATAATAAAATAGATTGAAGAATCTAATCAACTGTGTCTCTGTTCAACCATTTCCTGGTCCACATCGTGCATTATTGAACCATTTTTTTTTATAATAAGCATTTTAATTTTCAATTTGTGAGAGCCTTTTTATTAATTTTTCAATTCTAATTAGAAATAATTTTTTTATATATTATAAAATATAATTTTTACTTCTAGTTAGGATCAAAACCATTAAGGCAGTGAATACAAGCAATGAATAAATTTTGTACTGGAAATAAAATAGTACGCTACTAATTTGGAATTGCTAAACGCTACATGATATTTCTCTTTTAAAGGTTTTTGGCTCTCTTTATTTCTTCTATTCTTGTTGCACATAACAAAATTTCAACCTCGTGCACGTAAAAACATTGTTTAGGTTATAAAGAAGGTGTATAGGATTATATGTTGTTTGATATACAAACTAAAAATATTTTCTTATCAAGGCATGATATATATTTTTTTTTATAAACTAAAAATATTATTAACTAGATTACAAAGAGTGTTCCAACTATGTATAATTAAATCACTTTTGTATGAATGATTACATACATATGTCCAAAAACCTATCTGCAATCGTTGGTGTTATACCGTCCAAAGCAAATTGCAATTCATGTGCTATTCCCTCTTCCCACGCAAATAAGGGATCAATTTTCTAGAAGACAATTTTCTTTTTAACGAATCAATCACCAATTTCCACCACGTAGCTACGCGCCTATGGTTTGCCCCGATAAGAAGACCCAAGCATTTAAATTTCACTAAAAAACAACAGAGATAAAAACTAATTGAATTACATATACTTTCATACAAAAACCACAAGGTTGTGTACCAAATCAGATATTTTAAAAACTACCAACATATAAGACAAGCTTAACTAACTTCATTCTTCAATTCCAATAGTATGGGTCATTCCATATGGATGATACTCCAAATTGGCCGCTTCTATTCGATTGTTCCTAATGGCATAGCAACCTAAGACATAAATGATTGTGAGGAGTGTAAGCACACAAACATTGAATATAAATAGATGTTTCCATTGGTTTCTTATGTTGGCTAGCACTTGTCCTTTGCATGAATTGCAATCGTAACACAGTTTGTCTTCTTTATTGTTCCAAATTCTGCAATCATTGTCGTTCACCGTTACTCCTGTTTTTGGCAGTTCCCAATATGTTGAATTTTTCATTGTGAATCCACATTGTTCAGGTGGCTTACAACATCCAAGCTATTTCCACAAATGCAAAAACGAAAAATTACCATTAGTTAAAACAACGGCGATCTACATAATAAAGTCTCTACAATAGTATCATAAGTGCACTTGTCACTATTCAGACACATTTTCCCACGTTTTACCGTAAATCGAGATTTCCACTATAACTGCTAAAGTGTTTTTCTTGCACATATAGAATCTAGAATACACATGTGTTTATAATTACGAATTAAAAATATTCAATTCTAGTATGATTTTGTTCCAGTTTATCACTAAATGTTTGGATATCCATTAACTAAATGAAAAATAGCATCTCCTTTTATCTTTCTGCTTTTGATTGAACAAATTTCAGGCTTTTAATTCAAGTTAATATTACAATATATGATCAAATAATTTTATTTTATTTAATTTTTTTTATCTTGTTGCTGAAAGATACCGTGGATGATTTCCAAACTAGCACACAATTAGTTATGTACCTGTTTCCATTAGATGTCAAAATTATTAATTCATACACGCTATAACTATCAAAATATTGTACATATTTCTTTAATCTTCTTCATAAACTAATAAGAAATGGATAAAGGTAAAAAATCAGCACCCAGATTTCTAAAATCGGACAATTAATCTAGCTATAAATTACCAAAAAAATTAGAAGAAGAAAAATCACTAAGAGCAACCTCTAAGATCTTGAAACAAAGAATAATACTAACAAAACTCTCATAATTCAAACTGGTTTCAATTTGTTTATATTTGACCAATATTGAGTAACGAATTCAACCGAAGTAAGACTAACCTGCGTGGCGGAGAGGGTTCGTTGACACAAACGAACACCAACCAAACAACTCTTAATATCATCCCAATTTTTCTCATTAATAACATATTGTTGCAACCAAAGTGAAAAATCCGCAACTCTGTTCATCCGAAACCCTTTATTTTCAGAAACCGTTTGACCAACCACCTTGTTGGTAACAAACAATGCAAAAACAGTGAATAACATGAAGCCCAATATAACAAAGAAAGTCGCAAGAAGGTAAGCATAGAGAGCCTCATTGATACCGCAGAGCGAACCGGTTATTCCGAGGACGGAGACGACGAAAATGAAGATGGAACCAAAGAGGAGAGGATACTGCAGCACTTTGAGGCAGTCGGTATGGTGGAAATGGATGTAGGCGAAACCGCATATTCCGGCTAGGGAAAGTAACAAGGTCAGTATATTTAGGATACCAACCAATGTGTTGCTTATGCGGAACATTTTTTTGTTGTTGATTTATTATTTGGAGGTGTGATGAATCATGTAAGGGAAGGGGATTTGGAGAAAATGATGTATTGAAAAAGAACAACTGCTTTGTATAGTGGTAAGTAACGGTTTGTAGTGTGGATTGTGGCCTCATGTGTGTGGTTTTAGAAACGGTCAGTTGATATCGATGTGCATGAATATGGCAAGTTAATCTGCGGTTCCATTTTATGGTAACCAAGAATTAACCTTTATTTATTGTGCATCTTTTATAAAAATATGGATTTATAGGATATTACAATAATAATAATAATAATTTAATTTTCATATACTATTAATATAAAAAAAAAAATTATACCGTCAATCAATTATCATAAGTAATATTGGATTTATTGCATATCTTCTTCGAAAGTTATACACATGATTGCCCGTGATATGCCGAGAGACAACAAAAATCAGATTAAATTTTTGCAACTAATTTTTCTGAAGTTTTGTAAAAAATTAGTAATGTGACATGCAATGATGGTGATTTTCCATTGAATATTAGTGTAAAGAATAATATTTGCAATACATTATTTAATATTTATTTTTTAATATATTTTCTTTGATCGGTTAAAATATACATAAATCCCACCAAATTTATATGGGATTTATATGTTTTGGTGAGACATATGTAAATTTTAATCAATTTAATAGAATGTGTTAGAAAGTATGTGTTGTTGACACTGATTAATATGTCAGCCAATTGTTGGCCGGTGTCCACAAAGGGGATATTAAGCACACATATTTTTAAACAAAATCTCTAATGAAATGGTGTTTGATTTCTATGTGTTTATCTCTAGAATGAAGTATATGGTTTTTGGTAAGGCAAATGGCATAAGTGTTGTCACAATAAATGAGAATGCCGGTTTTTAAGATTTTGTAGTATTCTAGTTAATGTTTCATCCAAAGTAGTTGAGAACTACAACCAACTATTGAAATGTACTCAACTTCTGCTATTGACATGACAATTGTGTTTTGTCTCTTACTTGACCAAGAGATTAAGTTGTCACCTAGAAATGAACAGTTTCCACTTGTGTTATTTCTCTCAAGTTTATCTCAAGCATAATCAGAATCCCAATATCCACTTAGTTTCTACTCTGAAGATTTCATGTAAGGCAAGGTAATGTTAGTAGTAAGTTTTAGGTATATAATGATTCTCTTAACATTAGTTAAATGTGATCCCCTAGAACATGCTTGAAATCTTGCTCAAACACCATCACTAAACATGATGTCAGGTATGGAAACATTAAGGTAAAATAGAGATCATATCATGCTCTATAGGTTTTTTAGTCAACTTTTTTGCTTGAATCTTCTTTTTCAAGTGAACAAGTAGGGTGTGTTGGTGTACCCGTAGGTTCACAATCACTCATTTTAAAATTCTTGAGAACTTAAATTATTCCATGATACTCATTTGAAATTCAAGTTGCAATAATTTAGAAAATTATAGGCAAAAAATGTCATTAGTAGATCCAAAAGTAATATCATCAACATAAATTTGAATAATAAGAATATTATCTCCTATTGATTTTCTAAAGAATGTATTATCTACTTTTCCTTTTTCAAATTTATTTTAAGTAAAAAGTTACTAAGTCTATCATACCATGCATTAGGTGTTTGTTTTAAACCTTAAAGAGAATTCTTAAGTTTAAAAATATGATTTGGAAATTCAGAACTTTTAAAACTTGTGGGTTGTTTGACATATACTTATTCACTTATATTACCATTTAGATAAGCACTTTTAACATCTATTTGAATTAATATAATGTTTATATTTGCAGCAAAAGAAAGTAGGATACAAATAACTTCTAACCTCACCACTGGAAAAAAATGTCTTAGTGTGATCAATGCTTTCTTGCTGGCTGTAGCCTTGTACGACAAGTCTTGCATTGATTTCGACCACTTCACTGTTTTTATTTAGCTAGTTTATTAGAACCCCCTTAGTTTCACACAAAATTTTAATTTTGTAACTAAGCTTAGGTAGAACTCTGACTAGTTGAAGTTTATTCAGTTTTGAAATTAATCTAAGATTTGCATGACCTAATCTTTTGTGTCAAATTAGCTTCTCTTCATTTACTAACATAAGACATTCAACCTCATGTTTCTCTAGACTAAATAAATTTATCTTATAAGTATTGTTTTGTCTCTGACGTATAAAGAGTATATATCCATTATTTTGACTAATTGTCTTTTTGATTTTTTTTATTAAATATAATATCACTTTACTGACTAATACTTAATAAATTATACTTAAGACCTTTAACAAACAAGACATCTTTATTAAAAGGGGAAATACCATTATTAAATGTACCTTGACCAATAGTCTAGCTTTTTGCTTTCCTCCAAAAGTCAATGTGCCTCATTTCCTCAATGTTAGTTCTTGGAACATAGACTTTTATCTCGTTTGTGTTGCGAGCATCCGTTATTCAGGTACCATGGTGAGTGTTTTAACTTGATTGCTAAGGAAATATGCAACATAGACAATGTTGTTCTTTGGTACCCAAATTTGGTTGGGTCTTGGTTTGTTAGTCTTGAAAGGTTTCTTATATTTTCTTATATTTAATATGGGACATGGTAATTTGGAGCAACATTTCTTAGAGAAAACATTACGCAAGATATAAAAGAGAATATGTTTAGGTTCAGTTACAATTTCTTCAAATCCTATACCTCTTTTACCATTTCTACTAACTCCATAAATCATAGAAGCATATTTGCTTCATTCCATACCATTAGCAAAAAAATCTTGAAATACTTTTTCATGCTTATTAGAGTTACATATGGTATTTTCAATTGATGTTGAACTATGATTACTTTTCAGAGTAAGATTTTCCATGTTCACCACTAACTTGGTTACAATTAGTCCATTCACTCAAAAATATTTAATCCATTAATTCAACAATTTGAATTACAAATCACCTGAACTTTCAAACCATTCTTCTCAAACATTCTGACAACCTCAGAATTTTGAGAAACACACACACCTTGACTCTACCAACCAAGTCTTTTTCATACAATCTGACAATCCGAGATTGTTGAAGGCACACTAACACCACTATTGAGTTTAAATACAAAGGTTTAGAACGTAGTTGCTTCGAACAAGCTATTTATAACAATGATTATCACACTCTAAGAAAAATACTTAGCAAATATTTCTCATTCGAATAATTTTTTCTCTTTTTGATCTCTAAGATGAATTTGAAATTTTGAGTTTAAGTTATTCTACTCTTTTCTTATTTTTTGATGATCATCTTCTTCAACCTTAAATATCTATTCATAGATATAATTAGGACTTCAATTTAGTCCTTGTTTAATTCTGAATTGCATCTTCATCCCTAGCATGGTCAACCATGATCTTATTCAAATATAATTTTGAATAAGATGCTTTTTGATAATATGTTCTTCAGCAAATTGTTTATTTTTAAACCAATTTGAGAAGTTCTTCTAGATTGATTATGTTTGTATTTTTGTTCACATTGAGTTTATAAATTCTTTAGATTGATATTTTTTGTATTTTCTTAAGATTGAGTTTGTAAATTCTTCATATTGATACTATTTGTATTTTGTTAGGATTGAGTTTGTAAACTCTTCAGATTGATAATATTTATATTTTGTTATAAGATTGCTTTCGCAAATTCTTTAGATGAAATTTCTTTCCTATTGATTTCTTTGATCTAGGAGGGAACATAGTTTTGGAACGGTTCTTGAACTTTCACAAGTAGGAGTATAACTATGTCCAATTCAGTATTTTATTGTTTGTCTAAATTTGAATCATATCTGTACAAATAATAAATGTATGTTCTTGTGAGTTTTTCTTCTTGTAAACACTTATTGATCATATCTTCTTGTAGATAAATCTTGATCAAATATTCTTGTAAATAATTCATATCTTCTTATGGTAAATATTGATCAAATCTTGTAAGTAATTCGTATCTTCTTGTGATAAATCTTGATCAAATCTTCTTATAAATAATTTATATATTCTTTTCAATATGTCAAATATTTTTTTTTTCAATTATAAATCTAAATCAAATGTTATTTTAGATTGTCTTCAAAAACATGAATCTTCTATCATACTATTTGAAGTCAAATATATTGTTCTCAAGAAAGTACTTCTGATAACATCAAAATTTTAAGTATAAAACCAATTTGGTTCCAATAATTGCAACCATTTGACCAAGTTACATTACAAGAAAAACTTAAATTTGTGGCCAACTTTATAAATATTTTGTGGCCGAATAAAACCCTCACAAATTAGTGACCAAAAAAGCCCTCACAAAGGCCAAAATTGAAATTGGTCTTTATTTGTGGCTGAAAAAGCCCTCACAAATTTTTAAATATTTAACTGGATTTTGTGGCTGCCTAAGCCCTCACAAAATCACAATATTATTGTGATTTTGTGAGGGCTTAGGCAGCCACAAAATCCAGTTAAATATTTAAGGAGTTTGTGAGGGCTTTTACAGCCACAAAAAATGCATTTGTGAGAGCCAAATCCATCACAAAAGAGTGACGTGACAAGTGACATTTGTGGCTGCAAAGGCCGCCACAAAGGATTGAGCACGTGAAATTTGTGGCTGCAAAGGCCGCCACAAATGCTCAAGCAACACTATATATATTTCTCCCCCTCCTACTTCATTTTTTCACATCCAACTTCTCTATAAAACTTCATTCTAACTATTCTCTCCTCCTTCTCTCTACACAAAATTACTCTTAAGCTTCATTTAAATATAATTATAATTATTAATTTAAATATATAAATATTTAAATATTTTATTATTAATAATTTAAATATTTTATTATTAATATTTTATTATTTAAATTAATATTTAATGTAATTATTAATCTTTATTTTTAATTTAAATATTTTATTTTAAATTTTTAATTATATTAAGATTAGATTATTATATATTACATTTAATTTATAATTACATTATATTTTAAATTTAATTTTAATTTTAATTTAATTATAATTTAAATTTTAATATTATAATTATATTAATTTATTATATATAATATTATAATAAACTATTAATTTTGAATTTAAAAATTAATTTATTAAATACGAATTATTTTGTGGTGGCCTAAGCCCTCACAAAATATATTAATTTTTAATCAAAAGCCCTCACAAAGGTCCAGTCAGCAAATTTAGCATGTCATTTGTGGCGGCCTATGCCCTCACAAAATTCATGTTTTCTTGTAGTGTTATACATTAAATTATTTAATTTTTTTACATTAATATACCTATTAGACAATTTCAAATATATTTTCGAAATTCCCCTCACAACTTAGACGTACATGATAGAGAGTGAGCAACTTACTTGTCTCCGAATATAATTTATGGTAAAGTTTGATAAATAATGAAGCATTGATCTACAATCATCCAATAATGTTCCTAATTTAGTTTGGCTATTTTATCTACATCATCCCAAAACTTCTCATTTCTTCTACTCCATAAAACCACAAGGTCCTGTACAAAATTCGTGGGTCGAGTTTGCAATATATGGAAATTATGGAACTCATTCTCAAACCCTATTCACAATTGGGGTAATGAATGGTGCAAGGTATTCCTTTTGATTGGAGACTCCATCTAGTTGGTTGACACCTTGAAAGCAACATCCGTAGGTACAATTTTACTTTATATGGAATTTTTAAGTTTCGCATACTCTTCCAACTTCTATGTACATTGAGTTCCTCCTTCTTAATGAGTAATTCTAGTGCATAATGCTATGCTGAACACTATATGTACCAATACCAAGCATGTTGACTAAATTTTCATATATGTGAATCTTCCTTGTCGTATGTTGAAATATGCAAGGTTGTGACTTCATGGATGTCACACTGATTGAATATAGCATTGATGTTATCCAATGTCTAGTTGTTTCTTGTATGGTATCTTGTACATCTGCAACCGTGAAATAGTCCATTCCTTATATATTTCAGTTTGCTATTAATCTAAACCAAGGCTTCTGCCATATTATGATCTTTACCCCATTCCCTGTGTGCCATCTCATGCCTAGGAGCGGAGAGAGAGGGGACCAAAAGGTGTCACGATCTCCAAATTTCATAATTTCATTTGATTTATAAATAGTCAATTATTATATTTCCCTATGATAAGTCAATTATTAAGCAATTTTTATATAAAAATGAAGTTAAATGTGTATTTTGTTAGTAATTTCGGTCTTCAAATACAACTTTCATTAGTTAGTTTAGAACTCGAATATGTCATTTATTAATCAATTTGGTCAATAAAATTACTAACAAAAGAGGATTTGATGTAGTTAGTTTCGATACGTTCAAGACTATAGTGGTCTCACTAATTCACACATTTTAGAAACTAAAATGACTATTACTCTTATAGAAATATTAGAGTTTTGATCATCGTATCCCTGAAGATTAATTCTTAGTTCCGTCACTACTCATGCCTCCTCTAACATTACCTTTAAAGTGTAAATCGAATGCATTACAAAATTTGGGTTCTGACCTAGACATGCCCCCTAAAAATCTATGTTGAAATAATATCTAGTTTTGAAAAGCCCTTTTTAGTATTGCATATTGGTTTGTTACAAACATCCAACCCTATTTTCTTATCATAGCAAAACTAAAACCATAATGATGAATTAAACTGGTTCCTCTATACTCATTGCTCATAGCTAAACAATCTCAACTAAACCAATATATACCTCTCTTAATTCATCTATTTGTAAACCACTAAAATGAGTTTATCATCTTTTGGATCTTCTCCTCAAGAGATGTGGGGAGGAGGATGACACTCATACAATAAGTTGGTATTGATTGGGCCCTTGATTTTACTAGGACTTCTCTACTAGCTTTAGATTTGTGTTTACCTATCTAGCTTCAATTTTTCTTCCCAACGCAATCCCTTAATGAGTTAAAATAGACTTATTCTTCCGTCCCACCATTTACAATAATCCAAGGTATTTCCAATTTCCTATACCCTATATGATCTAGAATAGGACCTTTAATGCTTCTTTCATGTTTGTTGGTTTTTTTTTTTTTTTTTTTGTGAAAAACATTTTAGATTTTTGCAAGTAGATAGTTTCTCCAGTAGTTTCTTGGTAAGTTTTCAAAATATTTTGCAAAGCAGCACATTCACATTCATCAACCCTGCAAAATAAAAAATAGTCCTCAACAAATAATAGATGTGTGAGGAGTAGAGATTGTCTACACACCTTGATGTCATGACCTCTTGCCTTCAAATGCCTCATATAGTGTAGGTAACCATTCCACACAAATGATAAATAAATATAGTGATAGAGGATCACCCTATGTCAAACGTTTTTTAGGGTGCACCAAACCTACTTCTCCATTCATCATCACTTTATATTATACGCTATTCATGGATATACTCATCCACACTCATCTCTACTGTCGTCCTTGAAATTTTAGGTGCCCTATGTGAGTCATTAATTTGGACCCCTATTTTTTAAATTCAAATATGTATATTTCCTATAAAATTACGTAAATTTTTTGTCTCTAGGGTATGATTGATGGTGAGTTGATGCTTTTATGTTTTTCAGGGTTTATTTTTTAGAATTGATGTATGGAATTGGTGAGTTGAAAATCCTTTAGAATTGATGTATGGAATTTTTTAGAATTGGTGAGTTGAAAAGATTTTGCAAATGAAATTGCAAAGGGATGTAAGATGAAAATCCTTCATAGACTATGAATTGTCATTTTTTGGAATGTGTACTATGTTTGTTAAGGTTAATTGATCTAGATATATTGTATTTTCAAGCGAATTTATCCTGACAAATATATTAATTATTGTTATATTGATTATTTTATTGGACAAAATATTGATGAAGTATGTAAGATATATAGTAATAGATATTTAATTTTTTTTCATAGAAAAATAAATTTCATTAAAATAAGAATAGTTCAATCAAATTGACTATGAGTCGAGATATTTCTCATCCATGTTTATGAAATAAAACAAAAAATGCGCTATACAAATATACATTTTAGAGGTCAATAAGAAACTATCAAACTAAAATCTTAATTCTAACAACAAAACTATGTTCTTTCATATATAGCCAATGGTCAAAAATAATGTAAGATCCACAATCTTCAATTCTAGGCATCTATGAATAAAATATTTGTTGATGTTCACTGATATTGATAATATGTGATATCTGGCATAACCTATCTAACCATGTGTTATATGTAAATTTGAGATGGTGATTAATTTTGATCATAGACTCCATAAACCCCTTACTAAAATATGTTTCAACAAATGAATCATTCTTCGACATTCATTAAATACATGGGGTACAAACTTGAAACAAACATTGATACCAATTATGAAGCAAACATTGATACCAATATTGTGAGGGGATTATTTGACAAAAAAAATATATTTACATTTCATCAACTTTTAAGAATGTAGCATAGATAAGTGACATTTCATCCATGATGCATGACACATTAGCAAAAAAACTCAATAAAATTTGGATCAAACTTAATTGTGGGATTAATATGTCCCTTTTATATAATTTTCTGAAAATAATTTGAGTATATCTATTATATATATTTAAAACAGAACCCCGAATGCCACCTCACCTTCGAATGCCACCTCATCCTCTGAATGCCACCTATACGAATATTTTCCACATCAGCCAAAAAGCTGATGTGTACCTCTCCTCCTTTCTCCCCTCTCAATTCAATCCTACTCTATTTTACCTCTTTCTTCCACAATATCTTAAATAACTCCAAAATCTATTTGATAATATTATTTTATATTAAATTTATAAAATTATTTTACAATTATTTATAATTTATAAATATTTTACAATTTGATAATAATTTATAATTTATATTATTATCAATTATTTTATAAGTTATTTTATAATAAATTTATAAATTATTTTATAATATTATTTTATAATATTATTATTCATTTACCAATTCTATTATCTATTATATATATTTAAAACAGAACCCCGAATGCCACCTCACCCCCGAATGCCACCTCATCCTCTGAATGCCACCTATACAAATATTTCCCACATCAGCCAAAAAGCTGATGTGGACCTCTCCTCCTTTCTCCCCTCTCAATTCAATCCTACTCTATTTTACCTCTTTCTTCTACAATATCTTAAATAACTCCAAAATCTATTTGATAATATTATTTTATATTAAATTTATAAAATTATTTTACAATTATTTATAATTTATAAATATTTTACAATTTGATAATAATTTATAATTTATATTATTATCAATTATTTTATAAGTTATTTTATAATAAATTTATAAATTATTTTATAATATTATTATTCATTTACCAATTCTATTATCTATTATATATATTTAAAACAGAACCCCGAATGCCACCTACCCCCGAATGCCACCTCATCCTCTCATCCTCTGAATGCCACCTACACAAATATTTCTCACATCAGCCAAAAAGCTTATGTGGACCTCTCCTCCTTTCTCCCCTCTCAATTCAATCCTACTCTATTTTACCTCTTTCTTCCACAATATCTTAAATAACTCCAAAATCTATTTGATAATATTATTTTATATTAAATTTATAAAATTATTTTACAATTATTTATAATTTATAAATATTTTACAATTTGATAATAATTTATAATTTATATTATTATCAATTATTTTATAAGTTATTTTATAATAAATTTATAAATTATTTTATAATATTATTTTATAATATTATTATTCATTTACCAATTCTATTATCTATTATATATATTTAAAACAGAACCCCGTATGCCACCTCACCCCCGAATGTCACCTCACCCCCGAATGCCACCTCATCCTCTGAATGCCACCTATACAAATATTTCCCACATCAGCCAAAAAGCTGATATGGACCTCTCCTCCTTTCTCCCTTCTCAATTCAATCCTACTCTATTTTACCTCTTTCTTCCACAATATCTTAAATAACTCCAAAATCTATTTGATAATATTATTTTATATTAAATTTATAAAATTATTTTACAATTATTTATAATTTATAAATATTTTACAATTTGATAATAATTTATAATTTATATTGTTATCAATTATTTTAAAATTTTTTTTGTAATAAATTTATAAATTATTTTATAATATTATTTTATAATATTATTATTCATTTACCAATGGTAATAATTTATATTATTAATTATTAAATTCAATAAAAAAAACCGACTAATCACTCCTAAATATCGACATAAATGCTCTTTGTCAAATAATATTATTTTATAAATTATA
>JBBPBT010000072.1:5759684-5775592 GCA_037974875.1 Cicer bijugum | reverse complement strand
ATATATATATATATATATATATTTACAAACTCTTGATGAAATATATTCAATAATTTTTTTTACAACAACTTCTCATACTCACAATTAAAATATCATACTAATAAAACAAAATAAATTTAGACTACGCTACAATATAATTCAATATTAATATTTTTTTAAAATAAAAAATATTAAATAGTCAATCATACTTTTAAATTTTTACATCTTATTTTTGGGTTTGTATTTTACATTTTATTTCATCAAATAAATGCAAGTACCATTATATGTTGAAAAATAAATTAACAATCACATTAGAATGAGTCAAACAATTATCCTATATAATAAATTATCATACATATTTTATAAAATATTTTAAAAATTAAATTAAATAATTGTGATAAACATAATTTTCTCTCATTTTAATTTTCTTCATCATATTCAATTATTACAAATCAATAAAGTAGTATTTTAAAATAACTATATTTATAATACTTAAAATATTACTTATAAAATTAATTAATTAATATCAGCGCAGGCGCGGGCCATAATCTAGTTATTTTTTATGAAAGACTAAAACGGTCTGCGTCCATAATGTCAGTAACGAATTTGATTCTTCACCCTAAAACAAATTTTATATCAAGTAATGGTTAAACAGTCATAAAATAAAGCAAATATTGCTTTACTTTCTCATATTCATGCCATAAAACATATAATTCACGGACCAAAGGTAACAATCTGCTCAATTAATAAGAAGAAACAACCATTAATGAATCGGTCTAAATGGTAAAGTACTTGGGACCCTTAACCAAGTGGTTAGGGATCGATCCCTAACTATTAAGTAAGGAGAAATTCAATTGGGTGGATATAACTCACCTTTTGTATTTCACATGTTCTCCGATGGAGATTAATCACTGCTAAACGACAATATAAAAACTTCATAACTCAAACACAACCAAAAAAAGAATAGAAGAAACAAATACAAAAATACAAAATCAAATATATATAGTAAAAATAACAACTATCATCAGCAAAATATCAAATACACATACCGACAATATTAACATAAGCCAAGTTCACAAGAATAATTTGGGCTTATACATAAAATGTTAGACATATCGAACCACCTCATAATGCACTCTTCATGATAAACATGACAGCATGGGACGGGCAATTGAATCACTTCTGACCCAACTAGAAGCTCGTCAAGACATATGGAACATATCATGTCTTTCTCAAAATATGGTGCTCCTTCTTCAATCCTAATTCTTATGATATTTTCTCTTCTAGATAACTTGCTCTGATTGTTGTTGTTGTTGTTATTGTTGTCGTTTTCGCGGAAAATGTAGTTTCCATCACGGGAATATATGCGCATATCCCAATCCTCACTGATTTGAGATTGGTTGTCATCTCTCCTATGTCGATACATTTCATAAACACGTCGGATAGCATTCCAACGAAAAGTAAAAACTAAGCTACCGTCAGCTATCTCGTCTCCGGAGACACGTTGTGGTTCCATTATTGAAGCAATACTTGAACTGTGATAAGAAACAAAAACAAATAAACCTTTTGTTAGCTTAATTTATTTCACTATATATTTAACGAAATAACGTTTGTGTAAAACTTATCCATTTGTGATTTTCTTTTTAAGTTTTGAAGATTTCGTGAAATTTTATGGTTAGGGTTCAAAAAGAATTTTCTGGAAGGCTTCATATTCACATACATAAATTAATTTAACATGTACAAAATATTTCTAAACTATGATCACTATTGTTCAACATTTTCCATCTTATGAGAATTTGGGCATATATATATATATATATATATATATATATATATATTATTAATTTAAACATATCATATCTAGTGTGGAGACATATAGAGTGTTATTTGAGTAGTTTGATAAGCTTGATTTGATTATAAAATTAACTTATAAGATGAAGTTTGTTTTTCTTTACAAATTTATATTCAAATTGTATCTTATTTAATGTGAGATTTTTAATGTATTTAATGTAGTAAGTATATTTTATAATAGAAGTAGTAAAATAGTAATGATATTTTGACAAAACAAAAAAAATTAAAGTAGGAATCCAAATTAATCGTGAAAAAATAAACCATCCCCCAAATAGGAACTAATTTTGAAAATTTTAACTCGTGTTACGTTTATTGGTCATGCATCATTTATGATAGTATTTGAAATTATACTAAATTGAATTTCATATCAAGCGTGGCTTTTTGACACACTCCGCCATCTGATCCCTCATGAGCTAGTGTGTGTCTAATACTAGAGCATCTGACTAGTTTTGAGCTGAAGGGTTTCATCAAAGGCAATCCTTATTTGCTCAAATATGACTTATATTTGCACTTTTTGATTGAGTTTGGTGTGTCCAACAACTGCTTTGATTGAAGTGTTCTATGACACCCATCATAACCTTTGTTGCTTTCTCAAACTTAACATCTAGAATAGACACGACAACAGGACTCACGTATGACTCAAATTTAATTGGGAAATCAACTTAGATAGAATGCGAGTTATGGATTTAAGTTATGTTTAGATCAAAATAGGGGTGAGGTATTGATCCATTTTTCCTTCACCTCTAATCAATTTACCCTGCTTGTCAAAAATAATTCTTAATTATATGTATTTATTTATTTTATTTAATATTTTGTATATATTTAAAATTTTAATCTATTTTCGATATAAATAAATATTTTCTTTTATTGTTTTTTAATAACTATAATTATATCATATTTGTTATAGTAAATATAAAGATTTTATTTTATTATATGTATGGCCAGCAAGGTTATCAAAAAGTTATCTAAGTGCAAGATTTGAATTATTTAATTGGAGAGATTGCTTAAATACTTTGTCAATTGGAGATGGTTTTTCCTCCAAGTTTTTTTTTTTTTTTGATGTAATGGTTCATTTGTCTATTCATCTAGTACATGAAGCTCGATTGGGCGGTCCCGTTCAATTCCGATGGATGTATCCAATAGAAAGAAACTTATGTAGACTTAAAAGTTATGTTCGTAATAGAGCTCATCTAGAAGGTTCTATTGCTAAGGGATATTTGGCTTAAGAAGCTTTGACTATTTGCTCAAGATATTTGCACAAAAGTGTAGATACAATATTGAATATAATGAGTAGAAACTATGATAACAATGATTCTTGTGAAGTAGATTCAGATGATTACTTATCGAGTACTAGCCGACCTTTAGGAGGGAAGCAAAATGGTAAATTATTTTCAATAGACTCAACATCAAAAGCTCAAGTCCATCAATACATATTGTTTAATTGTGATGATATTCAAACATACATAAGATACGATAATAGTTTATTTTTACTCTCTACTTATATATAAAACATATCTTAGAGTTATTTTTATCAATAAATAGTGTTACCTTTGTAGAGAGTATGATGAATGTGTTAGTGGTCACACTAAAGAAGGAAAGTGGATAAAGGCCAAAAGACAAGGTCAAGATTTTAGTGAATGGTTTAAAATTCAATCATTGGAAAATGATGTGTCAATTCACCTCAAAGCCTTATCTAGAGGTCCAAATGCTGCTGCAAAAAGGTTTTCAGGTTGCCTCACAAATGGTTATAGATTTCACACAAATGAAACATTATGCAAGGTGCAAAACTCAAAATTCCAATGTAACTTTGGTTTCTTTAACTGAAAGTTTTGTAGGTTCTAAGGATGAAAATCCTAAAACAGATTTTTTTCAATTACTATGGAGCAATTAATGACATAATTGACTTAGACTATTATAACCAACTCAAATTTGTGTTGTTTAAGTGTGATTTGTTTGAGGCTAAAGCGTATATTTCAACAAAATAATGTTACCAAAATGATCCATTTGTCCCAGTGTCTCAAGTCCACCAATGTTTTTATGTGCAAGATCTATTCGATGAGAATAAATAGAATGTTATGAAAATCGTTCCTAGAGATCTGTTTAACATAGGTGACCAATCAAACACTGCAGCTTAAGAAGAATATTTGGGTGATCCATTTTATGATATTGGAAATCTAAATGCATCAAATAATGAACAGGACCTCAATTGGGTTAGGGAAAATATTCCAACACCAATAGTTGAGAAGCCTGCACATGTTATGAAGGAATTTAAAGACAAAGATGATTATGATTTAGACGATGAAGAGCTATTAATTTGTATATTTAATTTGTAATTTTCAAAAAATTATTCTATTGGCTTATTTTTATATTCCTTTTATTTTTTTGTTTATACTTTAAGTCTCAATACATTAAATTGATATTAATATATTAACTAAAAAATGTTTTTATTTTATTCAGCTACTTGAAGCAAAATCAAGTAATGAATTACTAAGGAGATTCAAAATCAAGCGTGAAAAGATAATGTGAGGTATTGGAGTAACTAATGAAGATATGTTTCGAACCAAAGAACCCATTAGCAAGCAAAAGAATCCATCAACTAATAAAATAGTTAGTTCCAAGGCTACAAAGTTAAACAAGCAAATTCAAGGAGTCAAGCATCCTTCAATTAAGATTGCACCTCAAGCACAATTCAAGTTATCAAATTTTGCAACAACTAGGCAAACAAATAAATCTTCAAATAAGGATCTTTGTTCAACAAAAAAGAAGTTTGACAATGTCAAGAGAGTTTCAAATGAAGCATGAATGACTAACAATCAAGGATCAAGACAAAACCAAGATCCAAGTCGCATTATGAATGAAAGAAAATCACCTATGCAGAATCAAAAAGCCAAAAAAAAATGGAGAATGAAGAAGTTCAGTCACCAATGAGAAAGGCATTGGGAGAAAATGATATTTCAAGAACAAAACAACAGGCCAAAAAAGGGTGAAGAATCAATATGACGAGGTCATGACAAGTCAACAAAGTGATACAAAGAAAACCAAAAGAATGCCATTGTTCAAATCAATATTGATCGATGATTTTCTTAAGGAAAATAATGAAATTGATGATGAAGAAGAGTTGGGAATGATACAGAAAGTGAAGAGGAAGAATATGTCATGGAAGAAGAAAATGAAGATCAAGATGAAGATGACGAATGTAATGGTAACGAGGAAATATTAATTTGTCATATATATTTGTGACTCATATTTAGGATTTTATCTTATCTTATATAAGCTTAATGTCAAAATAGGGATAACTAAGAAAAAAACAAGGGGACCAACTCAATGCTTTAAAATACATGGAAATAAAATTTCGTATAGAAGTCGTCTTAGACAACGATGGAGAAGGGATAGGACCGGACCTGACGATAAAGTTTTAACTAACTTGGGTTATTTTCTTGGCACTATCACAAGAAATTCAGCTTTTTGTCCTTTGATTTATACATACTTTAAGAAAGTGTACAAAAATCACGAGGAACGTATATGGCCTTATCTTCAAGTATTAAAGTTTAATTTTCATATTTTATTTGATCGTCAAATAGTTATCACATGTTGATCACAATAATATTTTTCAGAGTAAATTTATTATTCTTGAGAAAGGAAAGAAAACTGTTTTTTCTCGAATAAATGATGCATGGAGATGTTACAAATGTTATATCAAGAGGAACCATTTTCTGAAATACTCAACCATAAAGGAAATGCTAAAAAACAAGTCTGAAAGCATACCAGAACCTTATTTCAAGAAATTGTTGAAATATTGATATAATAGTACTACCCAAGTAAGTGTGTACATACTTTACATTACTTTTAGTCACTCTTTGTTGTATAATTTTTTTGTATATATCTTACTTTGATTTTTTACACTTACATTATAGAACATTAGCAAGAAAAATATTGTAAATAGGGCTAACAAGAAGTTTATGCATCGCATGAGAACGATAATTTTCACTAGAATTCGGGAAAAAGAGGTACAATAACTTTTCTTATTTATGTGTTTTTGTTATATATAAATAACATTTTGTCCAAATAAGTTTTAATTACTCTGCTTTCAATTTTTTGTCAAATTAGCGTGCAAAGAAGGAAAATGGGAGGAAGTCACTCAAGTTGAAATGTTTGTCATAACTCGTCAGCGAAGAAAAAGAAAAATTGATGAAGAAATAGAGAATGACATTGTATGTTTTTCTTTTCATTATATACTTTTAATGTTTAAATTTTAAACATTTAACACTTATTATTTTTCTATTAGGCTAAACTTCAAGATTTAATTCAAAACTCTAATGAGCCTCCTGACCAAGTCTTTCAATCATTGTTCGGTAAAGAAAAGTCTGGTAGAGTTCGTTGTTATGGAAGAACAACTACACAACAATGTTAAAAAAATGAAGAGATTGCTAACATTAAGAAACATTATGATGGTGAAATTAGTAGCATGAAGGAAAAGATGGAAGAATATGAGTCATTTACAAAGAAAATAATGGAAGCATATGAGGAACTTTTAAAATGTGTGTTGAAGCAGCAAAACCCAAGTTTAAGTGAAACTATTGTTGATAACTTGAAGGTTTTTTTATTGAAACTATTTGAAGTAAATACACAACTCTAATGCTAATAATGAATCTCTAGAAAAAAAAATGTACTTTTGTTAAAAAATATTATTTGTGTTTAGAGTAGATTTAAAGGATTTTTATGGTTTTCTAGAGTTAGCTAAACTTTAGAAATAAAATTCTAAAGTCTTGAGAATATTTTTGATACTTAGATTTGTTACCTGAGGTCATGCTTGCTACTTTGTGAGTTGTTTAAAGAATAAATTTAGGCGATTCTTCATAGTTGTGAGTAGATGACGATGGTTGTCATATTTTTATTATGCTATAATTCTTATTTTACTCGTTTTTATGTTAA
Source organism: Cicer bijugum (assembly GCA_037974875.1). NCBI lineage: Eukaryota > Viridiplantae > Streptophyta > Magnoliopsida > Fabales > Fabaceae > Cicer > Cicer bijugum. The sequence goes on along the minus strand of JBBPBT010000072.1, from coordinate 5,768,830 downwards.
ATTATTTATTTTAAAAATTGGGAAACACAACCTTTGAATTTTTTCTCGATTTCATCCTTCATTTTCTTTGTTACATAATATGTTAGTAGTTTGATTTATTTATGAGTTATAAAGTATTTAAATATTGAATTCTTATACAATTGAATATGTTTTCCATGAGTTACAATGAAATGAAAGATGATTTTTTTTTTTAATTCGTATTTTGAAAATCGTTGTTATAATTATGAAATCGTTAATGAAGGTAGTTACACCTAGTTACATTGTTTTGATTAGGGAGAGTTATCTGTTAAATGAAGCAACCCCTATGAGAGATGTTATCCGTAGGAAGAGAGGGCTATCAATGAGATGGAAGCTCCCTAATTGGTGTTTGATGATGTGTTGCGAAATTGAGAGGATAGAAATATCCATTAGATGGAGCCGCCCTTAAGGGATATGTCACCCTTAGAAGGAGATGGCTATCAATGAGATGTAGCTGCCTCTTGGTTCCCACAAGTTTATGTTTTTACTTGTTTGATTTTTTTATGATATTTTTGAGGTTGCTCATTTTGATTTCACTTCTATATGAATTGCATTTTAAATATTTCTATTTGAACTGTTAAATGATAGTTTAATAATTTTATCGCTTGTGTATTTTACTTGAGAATAATCTATATTTTAGATAGCATTGTTTAACATAATTCCCGCATGATTGTAAAACAATTATTCGTGTTTTTGTGTGTTTTCCTTCTAGTTGGTGGTGGTTATTGTCTCCTCACTAAGTCTTTGTGACTTTCCCCTTTGTGTTGTTCATTTTTTCCAGATTCACATGCAGCTGAGTAGGAATGTGTTAGTAGATTCAAGTCTCTAACCATTTTTTGGTAGGCCACCATTATGTTGAGTCGTAATGTACTTTACAGGTATTTTGAGTCTAAAATATCTTTTTAAGGAATGTATTAAATATTTAGAATACTCTGAGTTAAAAGTTTAAACATAAATTTTATAAATTTAAAAACGTTGAAGTTACATAGTATACCCTGTCGAAATTTTGAGAAAAATTATACATATATTTTTTTTGAAATGGTTATTGAGAACTATTTAATTTCTTAATTGTTAAATTAATTGATAAGTCTGTCAGGCTAGGAGTATAGCTTGTGTGCCGGTCACGGCGTTTTGTTTTCGGGTCTTGACAAAGTTGACTGTCAAAGCTCATTTGCATGTGAATACAGTAAACATGTTGATAATGTAGATAGACCTTTATTACATTGTTTTTAAGGTGATACATGTGTTTAAATTGTTGTAGAAAAAAATCAAGAAATATAAACCATTTATAAAATTTGAAGAATATTTTATGAATGGTTAATATAAGGAACATATTGTAGAAGTGTTTGGTAGAGTTTCAAACGATCAAAAGCGATCAATTGAACTAATTTTGTCAAAATTGAGATAAATGATTATCCCTGCAAACAAAATGTAAGTTTAATAATCAAATCAAAATAAAATGAACTTAACGACTTAAGCGGAAAATGAGTTAAACTTAAAATATTATATGTGTAATTTTGTCAATAATTTTAATAAAACTTGTCCACTGTTGTGGTTAATTCACACCATGATTGTTAAATATCTAATTCATAAACTATTATGCTACAAATTGAGGGGTTAGTTATAAACTAGTTAGTTAGTTATATTTTAGATAACTTGCTTTACAAGCATTTCTTTGTAACTCATATAAATACCAGTTTTGTAGCATGAATAATATACCAGAACTTTATCTCAATTCCTTCTTCCTCTGATTTTTCTATTTTATTGCGTCTGGACTGTGTTTATCACAGTTCCTTATTTCAACAATTGGCATCTAGAGTTGGTAACAATCAAGGGAAACACAAGTGGAAAAGTGAGAGGAACAATCAAGGGAAACACTGAGTGATAAATTCTGAATAGGCAAGATGAATAGCAATGGTTTTGGATCAAATATTCTGGTTCTTGATGGTAAGAAATGGGTTCGATTGAGTGCCTTGATGAAATCTTTATTTGGAGCACAAGAAGTAAGTGAAATTGTGCAGGATGGCTATGAGGATTTGGTGGGGAATCCAACTGATGCACTGAGGATTGCATTCAAGGAAGCCAAGAAGAAAGACTGCAAAGCCTTGTTCTACATTCAGCAGAATATTGACAATCAGTATTTTGAGAAGCTTACTAACACAACAAGATCTAAAGAAGCATGGGAAATCTTAGAAAACTATCACACTAGTGGAGAAAAGGTGAAGCAAGTGAAGCTACAATCCTATAGAAGAAAATATGAGATGATGCAGATGGAAGCAGATCAAAAAGTAAGTGATTACTTCTCTAAATTAACAGCCATTGTCAACCATATGAGAACTTGTGGGGAGAACATTACAGATCAAATGGTAGTAGAAAAGCTGACGAGATCTTTAAGTCCAAAGTTCGATTTTATAGTTGTAGCTATTCAAGAAGCAAAGGATGTGAAAACCATGAAAATTGAAGAGCTGCAAAATTCACTGGAAGCACATGAGCTGCTGGTGCTTGATAGAAGTTATGAAAGATTAGTACAACAAGCATTTCAAGTTCAAACTTCCAAGAAGGAGGGAAATTAGAAAGATTTCAAGAGGAAGGGAAAAAGCAAAGCAAATTGGTCCAACAGTGGAAAAAATAAGATTGAAGACAAAACTGAATCTTCAAGAAGATGAGGTTTTGGCAGAAGTCATAACAATAGGAGGGATTTTGACAAAAGTAAGGTACAATGCTTCAACTGTTAGAAGCATGGGCACTTTGTTGATGAATGTTGGTTCAAGAAAGATTAAAAGATTGATGAAGAAGAAAATCTGGCTCATGGAGATGATTCTAGCATAGTGCTAATGATGGCTACTTCCAATGATGTGAATATTAAGAATGAAGAGTGGTTTCTTGACTCTGGATGCTCAAACCACATGACAACACATAGAGAATGGTTGACAAGCTTTGATACTAGCAACAAAACAAGCATCAAATTGGCTGACAGTAGAAACCTTGTGGCTGAAGGTAGTGGAAACATAGTAATCAGGAGCAATAATGGAAAAAGAATCATTATTGAAGATGTAATGTATGTTCCTGAGATAAAGTGTAATCTCATGAGCATTGGTCAATTGGTGGATAAGGGATTCTTAGTAACTATGGATGGTGACTCCATGAAGCTGTTTGATGCAAAGAAGAATTTGGTGCTCAAATCAAACATTTCAAAGAATAGAACATATAGATGCAACATGTCAAGTGAAACAATGATGTGTCCATCTGCAGCAGAGAGTGAAGATGTTGAAGACTTATGGCACAAGAGGAATGGTCACTCAAATTTTAGAAGTCTTAGTGATTTGAATGCTAAAGGACTGGTGTATGGCCTGCCAAAACTGAATGACAGAAAAGTCATCTGTGAAGTATGTGTGAAAAGTAAGCAAAGTAGATGCTCATTTGGTCCTAAAGCATCTAAAAGAGCTAGTGTACCACTGCAAGTAGTTCACTCTGATAAATGTGGTCCTTTTGAAGTATCTTCATTGGAAGGAAGCAAATACTTTATCACATTTGTGGATGAATGTACAAGAATGATGTGGCTATATACAATTAAGGTTAAGAGTGAGGCTTTAGAGGTTTTCAGGAAATTCAAAGTGTTAATAGAAAAGGAAAGTGACAAATCTATTAAGATCTTGAAAATTGATGGTGGAGGAGAGTACACCTCAAAAGAATTTGAAGATTTCTGTGTCAATCAAGGCATTGTGCATGAAGTGACATCTCCATATACAACTCAGCATAATGGACTTGTTGAGAGAAGGAACAAGATTCTACTAAATATGGCAAGAAGTATGATCAAACAGAAAACTTTACCACACAAGTTTTGAGGAGAAACAGTAACTACAGCTGCATACATTCTGAATAAATGTCCAACAAAGAAGCTAAATTTGAAGGTACCAGAGGAAGCATGGTGTGGAAGAAAGCCTAGTGTGAAGCACTTCAAGGTTTTTGGCTCCTTGTGCTATAAACATATACCAGATATTAGGAGAAGCAAGCTGGAGGATAAGAGTGAAATCATGATACTTATAGGCTATCATCCTACAGACGCCTATAAGCTTTATAATCCTGTAACTCAAAAGGTACATGTAAGTAGGGATGTGATTGTGAATGAGGCTGAGAAGCGGAAATGGGAAGAGGAACCAGTATACAACAAAGAGAATCAACAAAGCTGCATTTATCCTGACTCAAGTGATGAATTAGATAATGTAGAAGTAAACAATAATGATGCAGATGAACCAGAAGAAGTGGAAGCAACTATGAGACCTCAAAGAATCAAACAAGCTCCAAGCAGGCTTAATGATTGTGAATTGATTTTTGATAATGCATTAAATGATGAAGGTGATATCATACACTTTGCATTATTAGCAGATGCTGAACCTCTCAATTATAATGATGCACTAAAGATAGAGGTATGGAAGAAAGCTATAATGGAAGAACTCCAATCAATTGAAAAAAATCACACCTAGGAGTTAGTAAATCCGCCAGATCAGAAAAGGAAAATTGATGTGAAGTGGGTTTTCAAACTGAAATTAAATCTTGATGGAAAAAATTCAAAGCACAAGACAGATTGGTGGCCAGAGGTTTCTTACAAAAACATGGTATTGATTATAATGAAGTGTTTGCTCCAGTTCCAAGGCTTGAAACTGTAAGACTAGTAGTGGCTCTAGCTTGCAAGAGAAGGTGGTCACTCTATCACTTAGATGTAAACTCAGCCTTTCTAAATGGTCCACTTGAAGAGGTCGTGTTTGTGTCACAGCCTCCTAGTTTTGAAATACAAGGCAAAGAAGATATGGTATATAAACTCCATAAGGCTTTGTATGGCTTGAAGCAGACCCCTAGAACTTGGAACAAGAGGATTGATCAGTTTCTGATTCAAATGAGCTTCAAAAAGTGTTCAGCAGAGTTTGGAGTATATGTGCAGAATTCAAGTGAAGAAGAAACAATGATAATCTGCTTATATGTGGACGATTTGCTCATTTCTGGAAGCAAAACATCAGGGATTGAAAAGGTGAAAAACAAGCTCAAAACTGAATCAGAAATGACTGATCTAGGTGAGCTTTCATTTTTCTTAGGCATGGAATTTCTGAAGATGAAGACAAGAATGGTTATGCACCAACAAAAATATATAGGTGAGCTGCTTGAGAAATTGGAAATGAATAGCTGCAATTCACTTTCAAATCCATCAGAAACAAACTAAAAAATTAATGAGTGCAGTGAGGAAGAAAGAATTGATCCAACACTGTTCATACAAATGGTTGGCTCACTGAGGTATCTATGCAACAACTGACCTGACATTTGATACTCACTAAGTGTGATTAGCAGATTGATGCATGATCCAAGGAAGACTCACTTGATAGCTACTAAAAGGATATTTAGGTATATAAAAAGCACAAAGGAGTTTGGTCTGCTGTTCCCGAATGGAAGGAAAGGTGAAAGAAGTGAACTCATTGGATACTCATATAGTGATTAGTGTGGAGACATCACAAATAGAAGGAGTACATCTACATATGTCTTTAAGTTCAATGAAGCAACCATATCATGGTGTACGAAGAAGCAACTAGTGACTGCACTATCATCGTGTGAGGCAGAATATATTGTAGGAACACTTGCAACCTGTCAAGCAGTATGGCTAGATGCAGTAATGAAAGAACTGAGGTATGAAGTGATGAAGCCTCTGATACTCAGAATTGATAACAAGTCAGCCGTTAGCCTTGCAAAAAATCCAATCTCACATGGCAGAAGTAAACATATAGATACAAGGTTCCATTTCATTAGGGAGCAGGTGAACAATGGCAGATGATTTTACAAAGGCTCTAAAACTTAACATATTTGAGTTGTTGACAAAGAAGCTAGGTGTTATATGTTTTCAACATCTATGAATTAAGGGGAAGTATTAAAAATTTAATTCATAAACTGTTATGCTACAAATTGAAGGGTTAGTTACAAAGTTGTTAGTTAGTTAGTTATATTTTAGATAACTTGCTTTACAAGCATTTCTTTGTAACTCATATAAATAACAGTTTTGTAGTAGGAATAATATACTAGAACTTTATCCCAATTCCTTCTTCCTTTGCTTTTTCTGTTTTGCTGCGTCTGGAATGTGCTTATCATAGTTCCTTATTCCAACAATGATGACCGCAACTAAAGTCGTGAAATCCTTAATACCATTGTGAATGCAACGCGACTGCTATTCAAAACTTTGATGGCAAAGTGGGCACATGTGAGAATCTGACCTCCATCGAGAACAAGGATGGGATCTAGTACAAGGTCGGTTTATTGTCGAGTGTTAAGACGAGGGAGGGAAAATCTATCATCATCCAATTGCCATACCTCTAAACAATCATCTTTGTGTACCTTATTCACTTTTTTACCATTAAATTGATTTTATCATCTACCACAGCCAATCATGTATTCAACGGATCCAACCACCCATGTAAAATTCTTTGTCTATGTAAAATAGAATAAGTGAAGATTTTACTTTACCTGTTTTCCTTCAAAAATTGATTAAGTTTGTGCTTTTCCTTCCTTTGAGTGTCAAAATCACAAAACTGTTGACTAACAATAAGAAGAATTTGATCTTAGAGGAGTAGGTCGAAATAATTAAGATGTAACTTTACATATTTATCTAATTGGTTCATTATCATCAACCTTATATACTATTTTCTTGAGATTTAGAGAAAAGAGAAACATTAAAAAAGAGAGAAGTTGATCATCAAATACTTACCAACTCCAATTACACAAAGTTTAGGGTTCTGCTCTTTAGAATGCTAATTCTTTATATGAAAAAGTGTATGAGAAAATATGGTTGAAATCTTTTGAAGGTCGCAAAATTTAATTGTGTTTAAAGAGGGATGGAATTTTTAGAAAACGAGTAGAAAATGGCATATTTGTAATAATACAAAAGAAAAAAGAAAAGCGAAAATATATTGTTTTTCTTATTTGATTTTTTAAAAGGTGAAATGTGAAATGGATTTTTAGTGTCTTTTCTATTGAATTTATAAATTATTCTCTGTCATCATTAATTAGAATTAAATTCTAAAAATATTATTTATAATTTTCACACATAAATTGATTATTTCATTCGTAATATTCATTCATTTATTTATTCATGATGTAAAATAAATTCTATATATATATATATATATAATTATATACTTCTTTTTATCAAACTAATATTTGGTGAGACTAATTTCAGAAGTATTGTGTCATCTTCATAAGGTTTTAATGCAATACCCTCACACATTTATGTGATGGTTTGACCATATACATTAAAATAAAAATATTTTAAAGTAATTTTGTATCGTTGTATATTTTAATGAATTTGTATTTAAACAATATATTGTTTTACGCTAGCATAATGTTATATCATTATAACATCATTTATTAACGTTTTAAGCAACACAAATCTCACAAAATCCATCGTTATATTGAAAGTTTATATCATATAAACAAAAAAGAGATATAGCATAGTGATTTTGTATCGTTGTATATTTTGATGTATTTGTAATTCGAAAAAAAAAATCGATCTATTTAAAATTACATTTAAGTTTGTAAGTGATATATATTTTTTTCTTTAGCTATATCTTAATATTGTAATTTAGTGACACGATATACCTATGTGAAAAGAAGTTCTAAGTATGTGACAAACAGTTTGACACTAATGTAATATTACATCAATGTTATACATTTATTTTCGTTTTAAATGATACAAAATTTACAAAATCTATCATTCGATTGAAAGTTTATATTATATAAATCATTCTTGTAAAATTTTGCACAAATCTAAAATAATTTGATTAATAATTGAGATTCATAAAAATTTAGAAAACTATAACTATAGTTGAATCTAGAAAATAGAGACACAATAATTTTATTTGAATTCTACCTTTGTGTAAAATAAAATAAGTAAATATTTTACATTACCTTTTTCCCTTATGAACTTGGCGGTGTTGGTGTTTTTCCTCCCTTTCAGTGTCAAGATGATACAATTGTTGTCTAACAAGAACAAGAATTTGATATCAGAGGAGTAGGTCGAAAAGATTAAGATGAAACTTTACTTAGTTATTTAATCGGCTCATTGTCATCAGCCTTATATATTATTTTCGTGATAAGTAGAGACAAGAGAAAAGAGAATAGTGAAAAGTGAGAAAGAAGTTGACCATTAAATACTTACCAACTCCAATTAACGCAAAATTTAGGATTCTCCTTTTTTGAACGCTAATTCCTTTTATGAAAAATGTGTATGAGAGAATATTGTTAAAATCTTTTGAACACCGCAAAATTTAATTAGGTTTAAAGAGGGATGGAATGGTGAAAAAAGGGATAGATGATTATTTTTTTTTTCTTTGATTTTATAAAATTTGAAATGTAAAACGGATCTATTTAATTTCTCTCATATTGAATTTCTAAAATATTCTCTTAACCCATTAATTAGAATTAAATTTCTAAAAATGTAGATTTATAATTTTCACACCTAAATTTATTATTTCATTTGTAATATCTATTTAGTTATTTATTTATTCATGATATAAAATAATAAATTATATATATATATATATATATATTTATAGTCTATTTTATTTTTATATACTTTTTTTTTCTCAAACTAATATTTGGTGAGACTAATTTCAACGGTATTGTGTCATGTTCATAAGACTTGCACGAAACCCCATCAAACATTTATGTGGTACTTTGACCATACTCTACAATAAAATAAAGATATATTAGGGTGATTTTGTATCGTTTTATATTTCAATATATTTGTGTTTCAAAGAAAAAAAATGATGAATTTGAAATTAAATTCATGTTTTGACAATGATATTAAAATTGTAATTAAGTGAAATGAAATCATGTAATATATCATTGTATATTTCGATGTATTTGTATTAAAAAAAATTGATATATTTAAAATTACATTCTTGTTTGAAAGTGATATATTTATTTTTTTCTTAGTTATATCTTAAAATTATAATTATAATTTAGTGAAACGACATAATCTATGTTGAGAGAAGTTCTAATCTATATGATAAACAGTTTGATATAAAACTTACAAAATTCTTCCTCCAATCATATTTGTAAAATTTTGCATAAATTTAAAATTAATTGATTAA
>JBBPBT010000072.1:5737111-5759470 GCA_037974875.1 Cicer bijugum | reverse complement strand
GATATACTAGAGTGATTATGTATCATTGTATATTTCAATGTATTTGTATTTAAAAAAAATCGATGTATTTGAAGTTATATTTTAATTTAAAAGTGATATATTTCTTTTTTCTTAGTTGTATTTTCAAATTGTAGTTTAGTGAAACAACATAACCTATATGAAAAGAAGTTCTAATGTATATGATAAACAATTTTATAGTAATGTAATATGAATCTTACAAAATTTATTTTTGGATTGAAAACTTATATCTTATAGATCATTTAGGTAAAAAAATCATAAATCTAAAATCATTTGATTATTGATTTAGACTCATAAAAATTAACCACGTTTTATAACAACACATAAAATTTTAATTTTGATATATCTCAATAACATATTAAAATATTTTATATGTTTTTAAATTTTACATGGATGGTTTATAACAATAGGTTTTGTATAGTTTGTATTGGTTAAAACGTAATCTAATGGTGTAACATTGCTGTAACATTCATTTTGACGTGTTTTCACCGTAAAACTTTTTAAAGTGTTTAACAACCATAAATAATCTTTTGTATGACTTTTAATGAATATACCATTAAAGTGTAATATTTTGCTGAAAATTGTCTTCTAGTGTAATAGATCAACTTTGTGGAACAAACTTTGTTGATTTGAATCTTGGTTGATGCTAAAAAATGGGGGGTAAGTTTAGACTTTCGTGAGTTCTTTTTTAGAGAGAAGGAAGAGAAGAAAAATGTTGGAAAGATGGAGTTAGTAAGAGAGAGGGTCATGTGCTTCCTTTTTCACAACAAAATAAATTTCATTTAAGTACTAAAATGAGAATAATACAATCAAATAATTCATGGGTTGAGACATTTCTTATCTATATTTTGAGATTAACAAAAAAAAGTAAAACCATACTAACAATACACATAAATATTTCAAAAGTAAATGAGAAATTACTTAACCAAAAATTTAATCCTAACAATCCAACTAATTTATTTCACATATAATCACTCAAACATAATTCTAAATTCACAAAAATCCTCTACGCCTCTTAACCATAATTACATCACTCACTTTTCATTTAAAAAACTATGTGAATCTCCTTGAGTGACGTGTGTTCAATTACAAAATAAGAACTATAGACGACAATCGTCGATAATTATTGTAAGGAAAAAATAGCTCTATTATTACAAAAATCACGTTTAATATTCTTCACTCGAAAAAATATTTCTCACACATATAAAAAGTCTTAATTAACCCAATAATTTTAATAAAAAGTTTTCTGGAATTTCAAGTTGTTTTTAAAATTCCAAAATGGTACAGTTGCCCGATTGTTTCAAAGGCAAGAAAAATTTTAGTTCCAAATTTCAACTATTTTCGCGCAAGAGTAAATAAAAATATTTCAGTCATAAAAGTATAAACATGAAAATAGACAACAAGAACTTTTAGCACAAAACATAACAAATACTAATTTCAACAATGATTATTTTTCTATCGGGCTTACAAATTTATTCATTTCCGCTTCCTCAATCTGTACCCCACCTAAACGAGTTTATCATTTTTTGAATTTTCTCCCCAAGTTATGTGAGGAGGAAGAGGAATTCACTCATGGAATAAGTTGGTAATAATTGGACCACTAAATTTACTAGGACTTCTGTGCTAGTTGTAGACAAGTGTTTACCTTTTCAACATTGAATTTTGCTCCAACCTCAATCCTTTAAGTAGATAAAAATGGCCTTATTCTTTTATCCCACAATTGATGGTAATTAATCTAATGTATTTATCTTTTCCTATACATTTTATGACTTGGAAGACAACCTTCACAACTTCCGAGTTTGTGGTTGTGTATTTGGTAAAGAAGATTTCATATTTTTGCAACTTGATGGTTAGTCTTAAAGTTTCTGTGTAAAGTTTTCAAAATTTTGTGCAAGGTAGTGCATTCGCATCCATCATCAACCCAACCAAATAAAAAATAGTTGTCAATAAATAAAAGATGTGTGAAGAGTAAAACTCTTCTACACACTTTGGGTGTGTGGAACTTATCATTCACCATCACTTAATATTGAATACTCTCCGTGCACATACTCATCTGCTGATCCACATAACCCATCTCTAGTTGAAATCCATCTTTAACATTATCCATATGAGATACTTCTAGCCACTTTATCATATGTCTTACTGATATCAATTTTGTAGGCCACTTCCCTCAGTTTCCCGTCTGATTTATATTTCATATGATAAATATTTTTTTAAGACCGAAAAATTAACTTCTTTTAAATGCTAAAATAGAAAAAGAACAATTAAATAAATCATGATATACATAAATATTTCATATGGTAATAAGAAATTACCAAACCAAAAAATTAATCTCAATAATCAAATTAATATCTTCCACACATATGTCAATGGTCAATAATAATGCAAGATCAACTCAGTCTTTAATTTCATTCATGCAAAAAATATTTGTCATTCACTACGCGAAAAATGTTATTTTATAGTTCGCTCATATGAAGTATATAAAAGAGGTTTAATAAGATTGACAAATACTTTGAAATGATTTTGCAAATGAAATTGCAAAGAGATATAAGATGAAAATCCTTCATAGACTTATAATTGTTCTTTTTTGGAATGGGTACCATGTTTGCTAAGGTTAATTGATCTAGATATAATGTATTTTCAAGCCATTTTATCCCAACAAATATATTAATTATTGTTATATTGATTATTTGATTAGGCAAAACATTGGTGAAATATGCAAGATTACAGTAATAGATACTTTAATTTCTTTACAGAAAAATAAATTTCATTCAAATGTTAAAATAAAGATAGTGCAATCAAATTGACTATGATTCGAGATATTTCTCATTCATATTTATAATTAATAAAACAAAAAATACGCTACCGATACAAATAAATATTTCAGAAGTCAATAAGAAACTAACAAATTAAAATCTTAATTCTAACAATAAAATTAATTTATTTCATATATGGTCAATAGTAAAAAATAATGTAAGATCCACACTCTTGAATTTTAGCCATCTATGAAAAAAAATAATGTCTTCGTCTTCAACGGTCGGATTGGCGACACGACGTCTGTAGGGGGAGAAATCATGCTCGCACAACATCAGATTATTCCTAATTTATTTTGTCTCAGTGATTGTGTTTGTCGTATTTTCTTGTCATTATTTGTTATGGCTGGTGCTAAGGATGATTATCTTCAAGCACATTGTCCGAAATTTGGGAGAGCACATAAGAAGAATTTTAGAGGACCATCGTCCAATGTTGTTGCTTCTCCTCCTCCTGCCATTGACTCTAGTTCTGATTTTGGTTTGGTTCACATGATTTCAATTGTTGTGGTTCTTGGTTGATTTAGTTGGTAATTTAATTGTTAGTCTCTCCTATCTCTTTGGATTGCTTTCTTCTGTGTTGTCGCTCTCTCTGTTGCTTCTTCTGTTTGATTGCTCATCTCTCTAGTGATTTGCTTTGTTGCTTCTCTCCATATTGATTGTTCTATTTGTTTGCTCTTCTCTCACGTGGTTCATCTATTTGGTTGCTTCTCTCTTTGGTTAGTTTGATTTGGTGTTGTTTAGTTTGGTTTAATTTAGTTTTGTTTGGTTTGATTTGGTTTCAGTTTGATTTTTTGTTGGTTTGGTTCCTCTCTTGATTGTGACTATTTGATATGATTTCTTGTTGGTTTGGTTTCTCTCTTTATTGTGATTGTTTGGTATAGCTAATGATCCTCCCTTTGGCTTTTGCTTCTTCTTTCGCTGCTTCTTTCTTTGTTGGTTCTTCTCTTTGATTGTTGCTTCCTCTTTGGTGACATCCCTCTTGTCCCCTGGCTGTCCAACCACCTCATGCGTGTTGATCCTCCTCGTTACCCCTCTCGTCAACTTTGTCTGAGCTCTCTTCCTACAAAGAGGTTTTCTTGATATTCTTTGGCAGCAGACTATGGCAGAAGAACAATTTGCATTGCACAAAATCAATACTTGGGAATTAGTATCTCTTCCTCCTGGAAAACGTGTTATTGGGTCTTGTTGGATATACAAGATCAAAACTAAGTCTGATGGGTCAGTTGAGTGCTACAAAGTACATCTTGCTGCTAAGGGTTTCTCTCAACACTATGGTATGGATCATGAAGAAACTTTTGCTCTTGTAGCCAACATGACCAATATTCGTACTCTTTTTCTTTACAGATTGTTGATTTGTTCACAAAGATGCATTCCATTAAATGTTTTCGTTTTTTAGTTGATAAACTCTCGATGTTCCATGTTAATGCATCGTGAGTTTGAGGGGAGATGTTAGATAATGTTATTACATATTAGTAGTAAGAGTATTTTAGACAGTTATTATATATTAGTAGTAAGGGTATTTTTGATATTTTTATTCTTTTATATATATACTCATTGTAACCCATTAACTCAAGTTTGGTTAATTCTATGTTATGAAACCTTAAAGTGGTTGTCTCTTGGTTGTCTATCTTCTTCCTCTTTTCATTGTTAACAATTCATTCATATTGATAATATGTGATCTCTGACATTAACTATTTAATCATGTGTTGACAAATCACATGTAAATTTAATAGGGTGATGAATTTTGTCAATAAACTCCTTACTAAAATATTGCATCGACAAAATCAATCATTCTCAGACATTTCAATAAATACATAAAATACAAACTTGAAACAAACATTCATACCAATTATGAAGTTTTGAATGTCGTTTTCAAATCATCGACCGTCAAATTGTTTAATTGTTGTCTAACTTTAGGTATCAGTCAATTAGTATCACTTTATTTTTTGGCAATGAAAAACTGAGTATCACAAGTAACTTTTCTTGTGAACGAGTGGACTATAAGTGTAATAAGTTCTCCCAGCCTAAATCTAATTTTGAAGATTCTTTCCCTTTTCAATGTGTTTTTATAACGTTTTTCAATCAGTTCGTAAAAAAATATAATTGAGAATAAAGAGACTAATTTAGTCCCTTACATTTTTGGATTAGGGCCATTTTAGTCATTCAAAAAAAATAATATTTAAATTAATCTATGACAATTGCATAAAGAAAACATATTAGTCCATATGTTAAATTCAATTCAAATTTAATAATTTTTTTTTTGAAGTGTCATGTAACGATAATGAGATGTCAGTTTTCTATGCCACTATTAAAAGTTACATACCTATAAATATTTATTTTATTCTATATATGTAATATTTAGTTTCAAAATTAAAAAACAATATTTTGAGGGGCTTATTTAACCAAATTTTTTTTTCATTTCATCAACTTTTAACATTATAGCATAGATAAGTGACATTTCTGGTACATGAAGCTTGAGCAAAAAACAACTCATTAAAATTTGGCTTAATTGCACTTTTGGTCCCCCTATTATAGGTGAAAATTGAAAGTAGTCCCCCCATTTTGTTTGTCCCTAGTTTTAGTCCCCAAACAGAATTTGAGGTCAAATTATGATGAGTTGTCATTTTTTTAATGACGTGTCAATAAAAAGGTGACATGACAGACGCTTACATGAAATAAACTTATTATTATATTATTTCTGATTAAAAAATATAATTTATATTTTTAAAAATCATTTTAATAATTATGACAATATTTTTAAAAATATAATTAAATTGTTAAAATTAAATTAAATTAAAATAAAATGAACATGTTTAAATCCTAAAACTCCAAATCGTATTGAACCTAAAGCCCCAAATGGTATGAACATGTTTGAACTCTAAAGCCCCAAATCATGTTCGTGTTCGTCAAAAGCCCCAAATCCTGTTCGTGTTCATCAGGGAAAACATTATATATGCAAGACATAATGTCAGTGAAGCAGTGATGAAAGAGGCGGCAAGAATAGCAAATGCTCATCATTTTATTAGCAGCTTGCCTCACGGGTATGACACTCATGTTGGGATGAGAGGCGTTGATTTAACCCCAGGACAGAAACAGAGAATTGCAATCGCAAGGGTAGTGCTGAAAAATGCACCTATCTTATTGTTGGATGAAGCAAGTTCGTCGATTGAATCCGAGTCAAGCAGAGTCATACAAGAAGCTGTAGACACGCTAATAATGGGAAACAAGACCACTATTTTAATAGCGCATAGAGCTGCAATGATGAGGCATGTGGACAATATCGTAGTGCTTAATGGAGGACGGATAGTGGAGGAAGGCAGTCATGATTCGTTGGTTGCAAAGAATGGTCTGTATGTCCGGTTGATGCAACCTCATTTTGGTAAGGCTTTGCGTCAACATCGGCTTGGTTAATATGAGAAGTATGTGATATAAGTGATTTCTACAAATGTTGGTTCATGAGCATAGTTTGATTTTGTGTTTGAGGTGAACCAGTAACACTTCTGCACCTGAAGGATTTTTCGAAGATTGTCTGGTGGAAAATATTGATGGCAAGGATAATGATTAGGCTTGTATTAACATCCGACATTGGGGCTTTTGACGAACACGAATACGAACACGAGCACGAACATGATTTGAGGCTTTAGGGTTCAAACATGTTCATACGATTTGGAGCTTTAGGGTGCAAACATGTTCATTTTAATTTAATTTAATTTAATTTTAACAATTTAATTATATTTTTAAAAATATTGTCACAATTATTAAAATAATTTTTGAAAATATAAATTATATTTTTTAATCAGAAATAATATAATAATAAGTTTATTCCACGTAAGCGTCTGCTACGTCACCTATTTATTGACACATCATTAAAAAAATGACAATTCATCATGATTTGATCTCAAATTCTGTTTGGGGACTAAAACTGGGGACAAACAAAATGGGGGGACTACTTTCAATTTTCACCTATAATAGGGGACCAAAAATATAATTAAACCTTAAAATTTAGACCAAACTTAATTGTGGGATTCATATGTCCCTTTTATATAGTTGTTAGAAATTAATTTGAATATACTATTTTTTTTTTCTCAAAGACTAAAATGATCTCTGTCCAAAATGTCAGGAACCAATTTGATTCTTCACTCTAAAACAAATTTTAGAGAAGTTATCGCTTTGATATTTTATATAACATAATCTATATAATAGCAAGTAACGGTTAAGCTGTCATAAAATACAGCAAATAATGCTTTACTTTATCGTATTCATGCCATATAAAAATCTGCTCAATTAATAAGAAGAAAAACCATCAATGAATTGGTCGAAGTTGTAGAGTACTTGGGACCTTTAACCAAGTGGTTCGGGTTCGATCCCTAATTAAGGTATGGAGAAATTCAATTGGATGGAGATAACTCACCTTTTGTGTTTTACAGGTTCACCAACGGAGTTTAGTCACTTTTAAATGGCAATTAAAAACTTTGTAACTCAGACACAACAAAAAGAATAATAATAGAAGAAAAAAAATACAAAATCAAATATATATAGTAAAAATAACAATTATCATCAGCGAAATATAAAAGTGAAGAAAAAATCAAAAGTGGCCTACGACACAAGGGGCAAATGTTAGACATATCGAACCACCTCATAATGCACTCTTCATGATAAACATGACAGCATGGGACGGGCAATTGAATCACTTCTAACCCAACCGGAAGCTCGTCAAGACATATGGAACATATCAAGTTTTTCTCAAAGTATGGTGCTCCTTCTTCAATCTTAATTCTTATGATATTTTCTCTTCCTAATAATTTTCTCATTATTATTATTATTGTTGTTATTGTTGTTAATTTTTGCGGAAAATGTAGTTTCTATCTCGGGAATAAATGTGCAGGTCCCAATCCTCACTAATCTGATATTGGTTGTCTTCTCTCCTATGTTGATACATTTCATAAACATGTCGGATAGCATTCCAACAAAAAGTAAAAACTAAGCTACCATCAGTTGTTTCGTCTCCTGAGATACGTTGTTGCTCCATTATTGAAGCAATACTTGAACTGTGATAAGAAACAAAAACAAGTAAACCTTTTGTTAGCTGAATTTATTTTAATATATGTTTAACGATAAAAGGTGTGTGTAGAACTTCTCCATATCTTTTTTTTTTTTTAAGTTTTGAAGATTTCGTGAGAATTTTTGCTCAAAAATAATTTTCCAGAAGGCTTCATATTCACACAAATTAATTTAGCATATAAAAAATATTTCGAAACTATGATCACTATTGTTCAACATTTTCCATCTTATAAGAATTTTGGCGATATAAAATGTTATTCAAGTGGTCTAATAAGCTTGATTTTATAATAGGCAGCACAACAGATAGAATTTGATATCCAATCTTAATTCAACCATTACAAAATTGAATTATAAATTGAGATTTGTCTTTGCTTACGAATTTATATTCAAATTGTATTTATTCACTGGGAGACTCTTAGTGCATTTTGTGTGGAAAAGAAATAGTAATGTTGAAAATTTTAACTCGTGTGACGTTTATTAGTCATTCGTGGATTATGATATTATTTAAAATTATACTACATTGAATTTCATATCAAGCGGGATTTTTTGACACACTCCACCATCTGATCCCTCATGAGCTAGTGTTTGTCTACTACTAGAGCCGTCAAAAAAGTCCCCAAACTACAAGACCCTTTTACTTTTTTTCTTTTATTATTAGGCCCCCTATTAAAATAATTTTTTAAGGGGCTCCTAGGGTTTTGCACAGTAAAGTCCTCATTTTGAATTTTAAATACCAAAATGCCCCACTCCCAAAAATATATACCAAAATGCCCTCTTTTTTTCCCCCAGTTGCTAGTCGCAACCTGGGGGTGCGACCTCCTAAACAACTTTTTTTTTTACTTCTTCAGATGGTCGCATCATGGGGATGCGACCTCCTATTGGGCAAATTCAAAAAAATTTCATTCCCATTTTGCCCTTTAGGTATACTTCTCATATTTTATATATATTGTTATATATTTTAAAATTAATTATAATTAGTTAAAATAATAAAAATAATTATTTTATTAATTTTAAAATTAATTAGTTAAAATTTATTAATATTATTTAAATATTATGAATTATAATAATAAATAGAATAATAATAATAATAATAATAATAAAAAGATAATTGTATTAATAAAATAAAAATAAAAAAACATTTAATTAAAATAAAAAATATATTAAAATAAAAATAAAAATACATTAAAATAAAAATAAAAATACATTAAATTAAAAATACAAATACATTAACATAAAAGAAAAAATACATTAAAATAAAATAAAAAAATACATTAAATTAAAAGAAAAAATACATTAAAATAAAATGACATTAATAAAAAAAATATTAAATAAAACTTAATTATTTTCATCTAAATGACCTTCAGTTCCACATCTACGCGGTCGTCGAACTCGTCTAGCTCTTTGAACAATTTGAGGTTGTTGTGGTTGATCCTCGTTGTAATCTGTTTGTGGATTAGAACCACTACCACCTGCTTCTGTATCATTTTGAGTTTCGACATTATACATAGAATCAAAAGCCGCATAAGCCGACTCGGGAGTTGTTCAATGAGTACCAAACAAATTAAAGAAAATTCCGCTCTCGGTCGGATTAATGGGAGTTGGTATTGTTGGCACTGAAGGAACATAATATTGAGTCGATATATCTGCATCCTCGTGAAGATGTTGTGGTGATGATAAAGACAGTGTTTGGTGCATGGTATTTTGTTGTGGGATTGATTGAGGCATAGAGTGAACATCGGGATATGTTGAAGGTTGCAAACGTGGATCACGCAGGCACCTTTCCACAGATATATATAATTTAGTGTGATGTGTGAACCAATTCATATATTCTTTAGTGTGGCATAAAACACCTTGAACGTATTGACCTTGCAATGTGTAATTATGACGTTCATTCCAATGTTGAATCTCATCTTTCCAAACCACACTCCAATTATCATCGATGTCACGCCTCATGTCGACCTCATGGTAGAGCGTCATATCTTCTGGAGGTTGCGGAATCTGTTGATGAAAGCCAAATTGAAGTGCAACTCTATCTGCATGATGTTTTTCGACGATATGATAACAGTGGAGATAGGTACATGCAGTCCAAGTGTTGATCTCTTGTTCGGGTACCTCGTGTTGGAAGCCAAGATACGGTCTCCAAAGAAACTGAATGTTAAAAAAATAGAATAAAATAAATATTAAAAGATATAAAAAAAATTATATTGTAACTACATGAGAATGAATATGAATGTATTACTTCATGAACCATCATATGATTGATAGTATTCTGGTATCCTTCTATATCATTGTGAGGAACTCTACTGAAATTTAGACCACCGGAATTAAATCTGTCGAATATATAAAAAAGAATTATATAATAAAATTAGTAATACGGTAAATAATAAATTTTAAAAAATTAAAATGTATTATATGCAATAGTTACCTTTGTGCAAGTGGAAATATCCATGCATTTGGTGCATCCGAAGCAACAGAAGTCAAACGATACCATGCCCAATTTTGCAACAACAATGCACATCCTCCCATCGACATTACATCGGGTTTCGTAGCAAGGCATAATTCTCTATAGAGTGTTGCTAAAACTGCCAAACCCCAACTATAATTGGATGCATTATTTAAATCACCCACTATTGAAAGATATTTTAGATGTACGCGATTATTGGATTTGTCTGGCATCAACAATCCTCCAATCATGCGTAATATATATGCTCGACATGATGCTTGTTTTTCTTATTCGGATGCGTTTTCCCCAACATTGTCAAAAGTATCTTTAAGCCATTTTAATTTAATAAAATTACCCTTTGTTGCTCCCTCAGGTGGGATAACTCCTAAATATTCTTGACAAACGTGTTTCACATTCACAAAATTTGAACCGCTCACAGGCAAACCAGACACATTTAATCCTAAAATATAGTACACATCTTCTAAAGTTATTGTGCACTCACCTGTTGGGAGATGAAAAGTATGTGTTTCTGGTCTCCATCTTTCAACCAAAGCAGTAATCAAACCGACATCGATCTTGTAATTTTCAAGTTTAATCACTTCACCAAATCCAGCTTGTTGCAAATACGGTAATATGGCGTCGTTCGGTTTTTTGTTGACATGACCATGACATTTCAATTTATCCTTTGAGGGAATCTGAAATTAATAATATATAATATCAACTATAAAATAATAATATATAAATTTATATATTATTAGTAATTAATTTAAAAAAATAAAAAATATATTATATAAATTTATATATTATTAGTAATTAATTTATAACACATAAAATATCAAGTATTCAATATATATTATATAAATTTATAATATATCAATAATAATATATAAATTTATATATTCAATAATAATAATATATAAATTTATATATTATTAGTAATTAATTTAAAATATATAAATTAATAATAGAAAAAGTATAAAACATAAAATATACTTACAAATGCTTCAATATATCGACTTTCAGCTCTATGATTGTTGGATAATTCCATCAGTGAAGTGTGTTTATGTGTTTGAGATTAAGATGAAGGAAGTGTGTTTGATGATGGTTGAGTGTTTGATGATGGTTGAGTGTTTGATGAAGTTTGAGACTAGGAAGGCTTGTTTATATAGGAAATCGCAGGGCCAGGTAGCGATCCTCTCATGCAGCCACGTACATGCAAGGTTGCAGGCCCAGGATGCGAAGCCTTAAGAAGGTCGCAGGCCCAGGATGCGAAGCCTTCAGGAGGTCGCAGGGCCAAAGAGCGATCATCAGCCACTCAATCTCAGCCACTCATTTTTTTTTAATCCATGGCTGAAATTGCTTGATCATCAATCCTCATACTTTTATTTGGATCAATCAAATGGCTCTATTGAATCTTTAATCTTGACCATCCAAATTTATTGATCAATGGTTAGGATTTACTAGAAAAACTTCAATCCTCATACTTTTATTTGGACCAATCAAATGGCTCTATTGAATCTTTAATCTTGACCATCCAAATTCATTGATCAATGGTTAGGATTTACTAGAAAAACTTCAATCCTCATACTTTTAGTTGGACCAATCAAATGGCTCTATTCAATCTTTAATCTTGACCATCCAAATTCAATCATTTATCAATGGTTAGGATTTACTAGAAAAACTTCAATCCTCATACTTTTATTTGGACCAATCAAATTCCTCTATTCAATCTTTAATCTTGACCATCCAAATTCATTGATCAATGGTTAGGATTTACTAGAAATACTTCAATCCTCATACTTTTATTTGGACCAATCAAATTGCTCTATTCAATCCTACTAACTTCTATAAATAGGAAACTAGATCACACTATAACACCACACCTTCTATCTCATCATACATTCTATCAATTACATAATCATGGCTTCTGAACAAGTCATTTGTATTGTTTATTACAATGGTTCAATTGTCGATGGAGTTGAAGGGAAAACGTTTGTAAGTGATTACAAAAAGGCGTTCAAAGTACATTCTAGAAGCAACCTTGCTCGTCTAAAGAATGTCATTAAGAAAAAGTTACAGTTCAACGACAACGTGACGATAACTGATATAGTTTATTGATACCTTGTCTTCTTTGGTGAAAATACAACCAGATTTGAATTGATGAAAGTTTGTGATGACGAAGATGTTCAACTCATGTTTGATGTTTATGCACAATGGTCACAACTTGGCACCATTGAGTTATACATTACATTTGAAAGTGGTCCTACTTCAACAAATCAACCATCAACCTCAAACATGCCTAATCCCAACTACATCCCATCACAACACTATAAACCATACTCTAGTCCTTATCAACCCGACGTATACTCTCCATCACAACACTATGAACCATACTCTACCCAAAATGAACAAACACAACAACTTCATCACGAATCTCTCCCAACAAGTCCACAATGTGATCTTCCACTTAGTGTCCATTATAATATCAACGAGGAAGAATTAAGTTATTATAGTGAAGATGATGAAACATACTTTGATGAATCATCTAGTGATTATGATGGTGATGATGTTGATGAAGATATGGAAGCAGAAGATCAACCTATGTCACCTGTATTCGATCCACCATTCCACATGAAGAACATCAATCTATCGACTGCAAACCAACCAAATGAATTTGATCACATCTTCATTGACGAAGACCCAAATTTAGACGGTACTCTTGCAGTTGGAATGAAGTTTCAGAACAAGGATGAATGTGTACATGCAATCAAGCGGTATCATCTAAAACAATCATTGAATTTTGTGGTGCAAAAATCAGATTTAGAAATGTACGTTATTAATTGTTCACATCCAAATTGTTTGTTTAGATGTAGAGATTCAAAACGCAAAAAAAGTGAATTGTGGGTAATTGGGAAATTAAGTTTGCCTCATACTTGCACAAATTATGCACTATCACAAGATCATACAAAGCTTGATTCTAACATGATATGTGCAAGTATAATGCAAGTTATGAGGATGGACCCTTCAATCAAAGTGAAGTTCATTATTGCTCAAATTCAGGCTTTGCATAACTACACAATTAGTTATAGAAAGGCTTGGATGGGAAAAAATAAGGCAATCCAACAAATTTATGGCAATTGGGAAGAGTCTTATAATCAACTTCCACGATGGTTATTAGTTATGCAAACGTTTGCTCCAGGAACCATTATTAAAATGGAAACAATCCCAGCTTATAATGAACATCGTCTGATAACTGGGGTGAAAATTTTTCATAGACTATTTTGGGCTTACGTTCCATGCATATCTGCTTTTAAATTTTGCAAACCAATTGTACAAGTTGATGGAACTTGGCTATACGGCAAGTATAAGGGAACTCTATTGGTAGCAGTTGCACAGGATGGGAACGACAGTATCATTCCCATTGCTTATGCTCTTGTGGAAGGTGAGACAAAAGAGGCTTGGAGTTTTTTTTTTGAGAAATTTGAGATAGCACGTCACTCCACAAGCCAACATTTGTTTGATTTCAGATAGACACGAATCTATCAAAAGTGCTTATAATAATTTGAATAATGGGTGGCAACATCCTCCGTCAAAGCTTATGTTCTGCGTCCAACATATTTCACAAAATTTTGCAAGGGAATTTAAGGATAATGCTTTGAAGAAAAAGGTTATTTCTATGCGTAATAATTTATTTCTTACTTCTTATCATTACTGAAAAATTAAATTATGAAGTTTTATAATTAGTGTAATAATGCATTGTCTACTGTTTCAATACAGGTTACTCAATCAATCAGTCTACATATCGATACTACCGCAGAGAAATTGGCATCATAAACCCAGAAGCTTTGAAATGGTTAGACAATATACCGAGAGAAGATTGTATTCAAGCATTTGATGGAGGTAGTTGTTGGGGTCAGATGACCAGCAACCTTGTGGAATCGATGAACGCAGTTTTAAAAGAACCACGCAACCTTCCCGTCACTGCTTTGCTCCAATCAACATATTATAAAACAGGTACACTATTTCCAACCATGGCAAAACAACATGCATCAATTTTAGCTTCTGGTCAAGTATATACAGAAACATGCATGAGTTTTATGAAATCAGAAATACGTAAATCAAATAGTCATAGAGTCGATTGTTTTGATCGAAGCAACCATACTTTCATGGTTCACGAGACAGTTGTTCCAAAAGAAGGGCGACCAATTGGCCATTTCAATGTAAATCTTCCTAAGAAGTGGTGTGAATGTGGAAAATATCAAGCTAAACATATGCTTCGTTCACATGTGATAGCAGCATGTTCTAGCATCAATATGATTATTGGAGCCTTATACTTGATGTGTACAAAGTGGAAACAGTACTAAAAGTATACAGTGAAGCGTTCCAACCGATACCAAACGAAGGATATTGGCCACAATATGAAGGTGATAAGATGTGTCACAATCCACTAATGCGGAGAGACAAGAAAGGTCGCCCAAAGACCAAACGCATTAGAACTGAAATGGACACTACGGATAGAGTCCCAAGAAAGTGCGGATTATGTCGGGTATCTGGTCATACTAAGAAATATTGTCCTAACGCTGCTGGCACATCTACTCAAAATTGATGTATTTTTTTCTTTTGATTTAATGTCATTTTATTTTAATGTATTTTTTCTTTTAATTTAATGTCTTTTTTATTTTATTTTAATGTATTTTTTCTTTTATGTTAATGTATTTGTATTTTTAATTTAATGTATTTTTATTTTTATTTTAATGTATTTGTATTTTTTCTTTTAATTAAATGTTTTTTATTTTTATTTTATTAATACAATTATCTTTTTATCATTATTATTATTATTATTATTCTATTTATTATTATAATTCATAATATTTAAATAATATTAATAAATTTTAACTAATTAATTTTAAAATTAATAAAATAATTATTTTTATTATTTTAACTAATTATAATTAATTTTAAAATATATAACAATATATATAAAATATGAGAAGTATACCTAAAGGGCAAAATGAGAATGAAAATTTTTTGAATTTGCCCAGTAGGAGGTCGCATCCCCAGGATGCGACCATCTGAAGAAGTAAAAAGAAAAGTTGTTTAGGAGGTCGCACCCCCAGGTTGCGACCAGCAACTGGGGGAAAAAAAGAGGGCATTTTGGTATATATTTTTGGGAGTGGGGCATTTTGGTATTTAAAATTCAAAATGAGGACTTTACTGTGCAAAACCCTAGGAGCCCCTTAAAAAATTATTTTAATAGGAGGCCTAATAATAAAAGAAAAAAAGTAAAAGGGTCTTGTAGTTTGGGGACTTTTTTGACGGCTCTAGTAGTAGACAGACACTAGCTCATGAGGGATCAGATGGTGGAGTGTGTCAAAAAATCCCACTTGATATGAAATTCAATGTAGTATAATTTTAAATAATATCATAATCCACGAATGACTAATAAACGTCACACGAGTTAAAATTTTCAACATTACTATTTCTTTTTCACACAAAATGCACTAAGAGTCTCCCAGTCAATAAATACAATTTGAATATAAATTTGTAAGCAAAGACAAATCTCAATTTATAATTCAATTTTGTAATGGTTGAATTAAGATTGGATATCAAATTCTATCTGTTGTGCTGCCTATTATAAAATCAAGCTTATTAGACCACTTGAATAACATTTTATATCGCCAAAATTCTTATAAGATGGAAAATGTTGAACAATAGTGATCATAGTTTCGAAATATTTTTTATATGCTAAATTAATTTGTGTGAATATGAAGCCTTCTGGAAAATTATTTTTGAGCAAAAATTCTCCCGAAATCTTCAAAACTTAGAAAAAAAAAAGATATGGAGAAGTTCTACACACACCTTTTATCGTTAAACATATATTAAAATAAATTCAGCTAACAAAAGGTTTACTTGTTTTTGTTTCTTATCACAGTTCAAGTATTGCTTCAATAATGGAGCAACAACGTATCTCAGGAGACGAAACAACTGATGGTAGCTTAGTTTTTACTTTTGTTGGAATGCTATCCGACATGTTTATGAAATGTATCAACATAGGAGAGAAGACAACCAATATCAGATTAGTGAGGATTGGGACCTGCACATTTATTCCCGAGATAGAAACTACATTTTCCGCAAAAATTAACAACAATAACAACAATAATAATATAATAATAATAATAATAATGAGAAAATTATTAGGAAGAGAAAATATCATAAGAATTAAGATTGAAGAAGGAGCACCATACTTTGAGAAAAACTTGATATGTTCCATATGTCTTGACGAGCTTCCGGTTGGGTTAGAAGTGATTCAATTGCCCGTCCCATGCTGTCATGTTTATCATGAAGAGTGCATTATGAGGTGGTTCGATATGTCTAACATTTGCCCCTTGTGTCGTAGGCCACTCTCGTAAAGTTTCCTCCATTCATCTCTAAACTTCCTATTCCATAAAACTGTTGACTGAATTTCATGTATGCGCCCAAATCATTCTTGTGAATTTTGCTTATGTTAATATTATCGGTATCTATGATTTGATTTTTTCTTCACTTTTATATTTCGCTGATGATAATTGTTATTTTTACTATATATATTTGATTTTGTATTTTTTTTCTTCTATTATTATTCTTTTTGTTGTGTCTGAGTTACAAAGTTTTTTATTGCCATTTAAAAGTGACTAAACTCCGTTGGTGAACCTGTAAAACACAAAAGGTGAGTTATCTCCATCCAATTGAATTTCTCCATACCTTAATTAGGGATCGAACCCGAACCACTTGGTTAAAGGTCCCAAGTACTCTACAACTTCGACCAATTCATTGATGGTTTTTTATCGAAAAAAAATCAGAAATTTTTTATCGAAAACAGTCATAAATTTTTATCGAAAGAAAATCAGAAATTTTTATCGAAAAAAAATGAAATATTTTTTATCGAAAAAAAATCGGAAAATTTAATAGAAAAAAATAAAAAAAAAAAATTATCGGTGAAAAAATTGAAAAATTTTATTTCTCAAAAAAGAAAATCGATTATTTTTTTAAAAAAGTGGGCCTATGGACCTTCTAGGCCCACAAATTTTTTAGGGGGCTTTTAGTTTAGGGGCCTTGTTTTTTGGGGCCTTTTAAATTATTAATTTTTTTGTCCCCTTCAAAATGTGGGTTGGGACCAATAATTAAGGGGACTTGTCAAATTGACAGCTCTATCTACTACTAGAGCATCCGACTAGTTTTGAGTTGAAGGGTTTCATCAAAGGCAATCCTTATTTGCTCAAATATGATTGATATTTGCACTTTTTGATTAATGAGTTTGGTATGTCCAACAACTACTTTGATTGAAGTGTTCTATGACACCCATCATAACCTTTGTTGCTTTCTCAAACTTAACAACTATAGTAGACACGACAACAAGACTCACACATGACTCAAATTTAATTGGGAAATCAACATAGATAAGATGCGGATTCTGGTTTTAAGTTATGTTTAGAGTCGAAGTAGGGGTTCTTGTATTGATACATGCTTCCTTCACCTGTCATCAACTTACCATGCTTGTCAAAAATAATTTTTAATTATATGTATTTATTTATTTTATTTAATAATTTGTATATATTTAAAATTTTAGTCTATTCTCAATTTAAATAAATATTTTCTTTTATTGTTTTTTAATAACTATAATTATATCATATTTGTTATACTATAAATGTGAAGATTTTATTTTATTATATGCATGGCAACCAAGGTTTAAAAAACATGGTCCGCAAGTTAAAATCTGGCCACAATAAAAAGGTAGGGGTTGTTATTGATTTTTTTTGTTTTAAAGATGTGGAGAAAAATTACAGAAAATTATCATGCATTCTGCGACAAAACACCCTTTCTATAGAAAAAAAAATCAAGAATTTTGACTTTTTCAACTCAGCTGAATAAAACACACATATCTAAAATGTATTCAAACACTGAGGGTTTGATTGATTGAATTTTACTTTTTAGTTTTTAAAAATTATTTTATAAATAAATTTTTATAAATTGTTTTTAAAAAGAAAATTTATAAAAAAATATGTTTGATAATTCTAATTTTTAAAACAGTTTTTTATTAGATAGTTAAAAAAACTGAAAAATGAAAAGTAAAACACCGTTTATTTATTTTATTTATTTAGTTTTAAAAAGTATAATATTAAAAATAGTTTTACAAGACAATTTTTAAAAATATGTAGTAATCTAAACAAATTTTTTAGTTTTTAAATTTTAAAATACTAAAATAGAGTTTTTATGATGTGAAACAAATAAGTTTTATGTAATCTTCTTCCATTTATCTACAAGTATTATATATTATATGATAACACAAATAATTTAAGCAAAAAAACACATTTAGTTCATTTAGTTCTTTAAGTTTAGTTCAATTTTTGTTTAGATCCTTTAAGTTTATTTTATTTTCTAAGTCAGTCTTATCTTATATTTGTTAGCATCATTAATCGTTAAGATATATTAAACGACACATGCAGTCCATTAAGTTTACAATTTCTCGAATTACTTTCATAAATAAATAAAACCAAAGTTTGAAATGTATTTGAATTATTATTATTATTAAATAAATAAATAAAACCAAACCAACTCCACTTCATTTTCCTCCACTTCTCATTCCTTCATTCTTCTCTGTCTCGGCATAAACACCAACCCCTCCCCCTATTTTTTTGTTTTTTTTTTCCTTGCTTTTTTTCACTCCACAACATAAATTGTACACATAAACTCTCAACCTTTAAAAATGAATTGAACTTCTCCAAAAATATAATTTCTCATACTCCTACAAATGCTCCTGGTTATGATTTTGAGTTAGGGTTTATGCTCTAAGGAAGCAGAAGAGTACACATCTTTCGAAAGTTGTTTATTGAGACTATTTGAGGTAAATACACAACGTTCATGTTAATAATGAATCTTTAGAACCAAATAGTAGTTTTGTTAAAAAAATATTATATGTGTTTAGAGTAGATTTAAAGGATCTTTATTGTTTCTTAGAGTTAGGTAAACTTTAGAATAATTTTTTTAAAGTCTTAGAGAATATTTTTTATACTCAGATTTGTTAGTTGGTGTCCTGCCTGCTACTTTGTAAGTTGTTGGAGAATAAACTTATGGAATTCTCCATAGTTGTGAGTAGACGAAGGTCATTGTCATATTTTTATCATACTATAATTATTATTTTACTCGTTTTTATTTTAAAGTATTTATTTAAAAAATTAAAAAATACAACCTTTGAATTTTTCTTGATTTCATCCTTCATTTATTTTAATGATCTTTTTCATATAATATGTTAGTGTTTTAATTTATTTATGAGTTATAAAGTATTTAAATATTGAATTGTTATACAGTTGAATATGTTTTCCACGAGTTACGATGAAATGAGATGTCATTTTTTTTTAATACATGTTTTGGAAATAGTTGTTATAATTATGAAATCGTTAACAGGAGTATGTACATGTAGTTATATCATTTTGATTAGGGAGAGTTATCCGTTAGATGAAGTCGGACCTATGAGAGATGTTATCCGTAGGAGGAGAGGATTGTCAACGAGATGTAAGCTTCATAATTGATGTGTGATCATGCGTTGCGAAATTGAGAGAAGAGGGATATCTGTTAGATGAAGTCTTCCCTAAGGGAAAAGCCACCCTTATGAGGAGAGGGCTACCAATGAGATGTAGTTGTCACTTGGTTCCCAAAAATTTATGTTTTTACTTGTTTGATTTTTGTATGAATTTTTTTTTTAGGTTGCTCATTTTGATTTCACTTATGTATGAATTGCATTTTCAATATTTCTACCCGAACGGTTAAATGATAAGTTTAATAATTTTATCATGTGTATAATTTATTTGAGAATTATCTATATTTTTGATAGCATTGTTTAACCTAATTCCCACATGATTGTAAAACAATGATTCGTGTCTTTTTGTGTTTCCCTTCTAGTCGGTGGTGCTTGTTGTCTTCTCTCTAAGTTTTTGTGATTTACCCCTTCATGTTGTTTATTTTTTTTCCAAATGCACAAACAACTTAGTAGAAAGCTATTAATAGATTCAATTCTCAATCATTTTTTGGTAGGCCTTTTTGATCTATGGTCCTTTGTAAAGTCTCTTGAGTCGTGATGTACTTTGTAGCTATTTTGAGTTTAGAAAGTCTTTTTGGAAAATGTATTAAATATTTAGATTATGTTATTTAAAATATGAGTAAGTTAAAAGTTTAAATATGAATTTTATAAATTGAAAAACGTTGAAGTTACAAAAAATACTCTATCAAAATTTTGAGAAAAACTATACATAGATTTTATTCAAAACAATTTTTGAGAACTATTTAATTGTTTAATTATTAAGTTAGTTTATAGGTTTATCAGGCTAGGAGTATAGCTTGAGTGTCAGTCACGATGTTTAATTTTCAGGTCATGATAAAGTTAACTATCAAAGTTATTTTGCATGTGAATGAAGTTAAACACATTGATTGTGTAGATAGACCTTTATTATATTATTTTTAAGGTGATACATGTGTTTAAATTGTTGTAAAAAAAAATAAGAAATACAAACATTTATAAAATTTGAAGAATATTTTATGAAAGATTAGTATAAGAAATATATTGTTGAAGCAATTACTAAAATTTCCCGCTATCAAAAGTTCTCAATTGAAATAATTATTAACAAAATTGAAATAAAGGATCAACTATGCAAAAAAAATATAGCTTAAATGACTAAATCAAAATAAAATAAACTTATATTTAAGCGGAAAATGAGTTAAACTTAAATGATTTATTTATAATTTTGTCAATAATTTTAACAAAAACTTGTACAATATTGTGGTTAATTAACACCATGACGACCGCAACATGTAATACGACATCCGTAATAACTAAAGTTGTGAAATCCTTAATACGATTGCGAATGCAACTGCTATTCAAAACCTTAACGGCAAAGTGGGCACGTGTGGAAATCTAACCTCCATCGGGGACAAGGATGGGATCCAGGGCAAGGTCGGTTTGTTGCCGACTGTTGAGACAAGGGACGGAAAATCTATCATCACCCAGCTGTCATGTAAACATTCATCTTTGTGTACCTTATTCACTTTTTTTTTACTGATGCATTGATTTTATCATCTACCACAGTCAATCACATATTCAACTCATTGTTGGACTTCAGATAAATATTGAAATGGTATACGTGGAAAATTTGAGAGTAGAAACTTGAAAAAAAATTGGGGTACCAATTTATTCATGTTTTCTATATTTGAGTTTTTTTTTATGAAACAAAAAATTTATCAAATTCGCATTTGCTTCAAGAACATATTTAATCTAGAAAATAGAGCCACAATAATTTTATTCATATTATTTCTATGTATAAAATAAAATAAGTAAAGATTTTACTTTAACTGTTTTTGTTCTGAAGTTGGTTGTGTTGGGGTTTTTCCTTCCTTTGAGTGTCAAAATC
Source organism: Cicer bijugum (assembly GCA_037974875.1). NCBI lineage: Eukaryota > Viridiplantae > Streptophyta > Magnoliopsida > Fabales > Fabaceae > Cicer > Cicer bijugum. The sequence goes on along the minus strand of JBBPBT010000072.1, from coordinate 5,737,697 downwards.
ACATAAATGTTAACTAACAATAAGAAGAATTTGATCTTAGAGAGTAGGTCGAAAAAATTAAAATGAAACTTTACTTATTTAACTAATTGGTTCATTGTCAACAACCTTAAATACTATTTTCTTGAGATGTAAAGAGAAGACAAAACTTAAGAAAAGAGAGAAGTAACGCAAAGTTTAGGGTTATGCTCTTTAGAACGCTAATTCTTTATATGAAAAAGTGTATAAGAGAATATGGTTGATATCTTTTGAAGGTTGCAAAATTTAATTATGTTTAAAGAGAGATGGAATGATTAGAAAAGGAGTAAAAACTGGCATATGTGTGACAATATGAAAGAAAGAAGAAACGCAAGAGATTATTGTTTTTCTTATTTGATTTTATAAAAGGTGTAATGCGAAATAGATTTTTAGTTTTTTTTCTATTGAATTTTTAAATTATTCTCTGTTGTCATTAATTAGAATTATATTTCAAAAATATAATTTATAATTTTTACACATAAATTGATTATTTTATTCCTAATATCTATTCATTTATTTATTTATGATGTAAAATAAATAAATTATATATATATATATATAAAGTCTATTT
>JBBPBT010000072.1:5708931-5736969 GCA_037974875.1 Cicer bijugum | reverse complement strand
CACTAACGTAATGTTATATCATTGTTACACTTTTTATTAACGTTTTAAGCGATACAAATCTCACAAAATCTATCCTTAGATTGAAAGTTTTTATCATATAAATAAAAAAGAGATATAGCACAATAATTTTGTATCGTTGTATATTTCGATGTTTTTGTATTTTGAAAAAAAGCGATGTATTTAAAATTACATTCAAGTTTGAAAGTGATATATTTATTTTTCCTTAGCTAGATCTTAATATGGTAATTACCTACAAGTTTTAATTTAGTGACACGTCATACCTACATGGTAATTTAGTGACACGTCATACCTACATAGAAAGAAGTAATATTACATCAATATTATACCGTTTATTAACGTTTTAACTTATACAAAACTTACAAAATCCATCATTCAATTGAAAATTTATATCATATAAATTATTTTTGTAAAATTTTCCACAAATTTAAAATAATTTGATTAATGATTGAGATTCATAAAAAACAACAATGTTTAGATTCATAAAAATGTAGACAACTATAACTATAGTTAAATCTAGAAAATAGAGGCACAATAATTTTATTTGAATTCTTCCTTAGTGTAAAATAGAATAAGTAAAGATTTGACATTACCTTTTTCCCTTATGAAATTGGTGGTGTTGGTGTTTTTCCTTCCTTTGAGTGTCAATATGATATAATTGTTGTCTAATAAGAAGAATTTGATATTAAAGGAGGAGGTCCAAAAATATTAAGATGAAACTTTACTTAGTTATCTAATCGGCTCATTGTCACCTGCCATATATATTATTTTCTTAAGTATAGAGAAGAGATAAGTGAAAAAAAAGAGAAAAGTTGATCATTAAATACTTACCAACTCCAATTAACTCAAAGTTTAGGATTCTCCTTTTTTGAACGCTACTTCCTTATATGAAAAAAGTGTATTAGAGAATATGGTTGAAATATTTTGAAGACCGCAAAATTTAATTAGGTTTAAAGAGGGATGGAATGGTGAAAAAAGGGGTTGATGATTGTTTTTCTTATTTGATTTTATAAAAGTTGAAATGTGAAACAGATCTATTTTTATTTCTATCATATTGAATTTTTAAAATATTATCTATCCCCATTAATTAGAATTAAATTTCTAAAAATGTAGATATATAATTTTCACAGCTAAATTCATTTTTTATTTGTAATATATATTCATTTATTTATTCGTGATGTAAAATAAAATTTTATATATATATAGTCTATTTTATTTTTATATACTTTTTTTTCTCAAACTAATATTTCGTGAGACTAATTTCAACGGTATTATGTCATCTTCATAAGACTTGAATGCAACCCCGTCAAACATTTACGTGATACTTTGACCATACTCTACAATAAAATAAAGATATATTAGGGTGATTTTATATTGTTGTATATTTCTATGTATTTGTGTGTCAAAAAAAAAATGATAAATTAGAAATTAAATTCATATTTTGAGAATGATATTTTTCTTTCTCCTTACCTATATCTAAAAATTGTAATTAAGTGAAATGAAATCACCTATATGAACAAAAGTTCTAATGTATATGATAAATTGTTTTATATCAATGTAATGTTACATCGTTTAATAACGTTTTAAGTTATATAAATCTTACAAAATTTATGATTAGATTAAAAGTTTGTATCATATAAATAAATAAAAAAGAAATATAGCAGAGTGATTTTGTATCATTGTATATTTCGTTGTGTTTGTATTTGAAAAAAATTGGTGCATTTAAAATTACATTCTTGTTTGAAAGTGATATATTTATTTTTATTTATTATATCTTAAAATTATAATTTAGTTAAACAGACATAACTTATGTAGAGAGAATTATAATCTATAAGATAAATAGTTTGATACCAATATAATATTACGTCAATGTTACATCATTTATTAATATTTTAATCGATACAAAATTTACAAAATTCCTCGTTCGATTGAAAATTTATATTATACAAATTATTCTTGTAAAATTTTTATAAATTTAAAATTATTTAATTAACGATATTATATTTTATCCCAATCAATATATTTTGAAGAAAAACAAGAAAAAAAATTCTTATTCGAAGCAATTAGAGTTGATTGCATCAGAAGAATCTAAGTACTTTTAGTTGAAAAAATATAGTCTATTTTATTTCTATATTTATTTTTAGTTGAAAACTAATTTCTCTTGTACTGTGTCATCTTCGCTAGGCTTGAACATAACCCATCCCAAAAATTTGTGTGACAATTTTGACCATGTTCTACCATAAAATAGAGATATAGTAGAGTGATTTTGTATCATTGTATATTTCGATGTATTTGTATTAAGAAAAATTGATGTATTTGAAGTTGCATTTTAGTTTGAAAGTGATATATTTATTTTTCCTTAGCTATATTTTAAAATTGTAATTTATTAGTGATATATTTATTTTTCCTTAGTTATATTTTAAAATTGTAATTTATTGAAACAATATAACCTATATGGAAAGAAGTTCTAATGTATATGATAAACAATTTTATACAAATGTAATGTTACATTAAAGTTACATCGTTTAATAACATTTTAACTGATATGAGCCTTACAAATTTGTTGTTGGATTAAAAACTTATATCATATAGATCATTCAGGTAAAAAATATCATAAATCTAAAATAATTTGATTAATGATTTATACTCATAAAAATTAACGACGTTTTATAACGCATAACATGTTAATTTTAATATATCTCAATAATATATTGAAAGATTTTATATTTTTGTTAAATTTTACATGGATGGTTTATAACGATGGATTTTGTAAAGTTTGCATTGGTTAAAACGTTATCTAATGTCGTAATATTGGTGTAGCATTAGATAACGTTAAAACAAGACCTAAATAACATATTGGTGTAACATTTTAGGTCATGTTTTAACGTTATCTAATGTCGTAACATTGGTGTAACATTATATATAGGCTTAATTGCACTTTTGGTTCCCCTATTTTAGGTGAATTGTGAAAGTAGTCCCTTCATTTTGTTTGTCCTCAATTTTGGTCCCCTAAATAGAATTTGAGTCCAAATCATGATGAGTTGTCATTTTTTTAATGAGGTATTAAAAACAAGTGACGTGGCAGACGTGTATGTGGATTAAAATCATTACTATATTATTTCAAATTAAAAAATACAATTTATATTTTTTAAAACTATTATTATATTATTCCAAATTTTAAAATAATTGCCAAAATTAAGTTAAAAAACAGAGCCTAAAATCATGAACCCTAAAATGAAGCAAAATCAAAATGAAATAAAATAGTGAACCCTAAAATGAAAATCAAAATCAGCCCCAATCGAAAAATAAAAAATCAGCCTCTATTCATCAGAAGCAGTTCGTGAACCCTTTTCATCAAAATTGACCACTTCCCTTTTCATCATCATCCGATTTCATCTTCTTCTTCATTGTTGTTCATCTTCCCTTTTCATCGGTGTTCAAATGGCGAGTGGAGGTCATTTCGAGTTCTCTCCATCTTCACAAACGAAAGTAGATACAAAGTTTTGTGTTAGGTATGTTATTTTAGGGTTTTTCACTTTGCTTTATTATTAACATTATTAAACTCTGTATTGAACATTGATTTTAGAGCCAAAATTTTGTCTCTACAATGTTAACAGAACTCTATGCCTTTATGCCTTTTTAATAATGTGATCCATATGCTCTATTGTATTATTTTGTGGTCCATGTGTAGTTTGTTTTTGACTGAGTTATTCAATGATTTATTTTGTGTAGGCCAACTTCAGTCCATAGAGTTAGGTTAAGAATTAACCATGGGGGTAGTTTTGTAAACCACCCAGTGAAGATGTACGTTTGTGCCCAAGTGGATGAGATGAATTGGTCTTGGGATGTAGACTTAATGTCCCACATGCAAATAACTAAATTGGTCAAAATTTTGGGATATATGAGTATTAAATTATAGTGGCACCAACATCCCAAGTACTCATTTACACACGAACTTAGACCTCTCAACAATGATGAGGATGTAGTAAAGTTTGTTGAAGATGTCAAAGGGTTCAACGTAATTGATGTCTTTGTGGAATACTCTATAGATAGTCCTATTATTAGTGATGAAAGTCCAATTCAAGAGCCAGTTGAAGCTGAAAAACTCCAAGGGGAAGGTGAACAAGTTCAAACTGAACCAGTTCAAACTGAACCAGATCAACCAGAAAATGAACTAATTAAAATTGTACTAGATCAACCAGAATCTGAACAAGATCAACCTGATTCTAAACCAGTTTAAAATGAACAAGATAAATCAGAATCTGAACCAGTTCAAACTGAACTAGATCAATTGGATTATGGACCAGTTCAAATTGAATAAGATAAATCATAATTTGAACCAGTTCAAACTGAACCAGATAAACCAGAATCTGAACGAGGTCAACCTGAATCTGAAGCAATCCATGGTGAAGATTATTTGAGTGAAGAAGATGAAGGTTATATTGCTAACTCGGATGATGAAGATGATGATATGGGTGTGTTCTATGAGGATGAGGCTTGGGACTGGATTTCTGAAATACCAACTGAGATCTTTGTTAATGTTGGTGATGAAAATTCATCTGAAAGACATGCAAACCCAAGAGGAAGCCCAAGGTCTAGTTCTGCAACTGATCTTGAAGAAAATGATGTGAATTCTGATGATTTGGATACTCCACCAGGAAGTGAACTTGATGAAGAGAATGTTAGGAAATTTTATAAATTAACCAACCTGAAAATGGTGATGAAGTAAGGTTTGAGTTGGGCCTAAAGTTCAATAAAAAAGAGCTGGTTAAGAATTCCATTAAAGATTTTGCAATGGAGACTAAGAAAAACTTGTATTTCAAAAAGAATGATGGAAAGATAATCATTATTAGGTGTGTGCCAGAATGTCGATTTTACATTCGGATCAGTAAGAGGACTTTAAACGAATATTGGCAATTAGCGAGTTTCATAGATGATCATACATGTCATAGGAGGGCAATAACAAAGACAAGCTAAGATTGAATGGCTTGCCAAGAAATTTGTTTCTATGTTGATACATACACCTGAAATGAAACCTAAGGGATTGATTGTTGAGGCGCTTGATAAATGAGGTGTGAAGTTGTCTATATACCAAGCATATAGAGCCAAATAAGAGCCGTAGAAATGATTCAAGGTGCTCAAAGGGAGCAATATGCACACTTGAGAGAATATGTCGATGAACTTAGGAGATCAAATCCATACTCTATGGCTATTATTAAGTGTGGTATGTCTGATGTTGGACCAGTCTTTGAGAGAATATATGTATGTTTGGAGGTTTGTAAGGTTGCATTTGATAATACATGTAGAACTTTAATTGGGTTGGATGCTTGTTTCTTGAAGAGAGAATATGGCGGTTAGTTAATAGCCGCAGTAGATAAAGATGGAAATAATCAAATGATTCCCATTGCATATGCAGTTGTTGAAGCGAAAACAAGAGACTCATGGTAATTGTTTCTGGATCTTTTATTGGATGACCTCAACAATGTTCAACATTGGCAATATGCATTCATTCCATATCATCAGAAGGTATGTGTGCTAAAGTTTCTGAATCCTTTTTAACATTATGAAATCTGATTTATCCTCTTACATTATGCAATCTGATTAAATTACATATGTTGAATTATGCAATCTGAATTCAATTAGCAACTTCTTTATGAAGTTTCTGAATTATGCAATATGAATAATGGAATTTGTTTAGGAAGTTTATGAATTATGCAATATGAATTATATAAGCCATGTTGAATTATTATGAATTGATTTTAGTGATTAGTACTTGCCATTGCCAACATTGGGGGCCATGTGGAACACTGATTATGTGTTAAACACTTTTATGGAAATTGGAAGAAAAAAAAAGTATCCCAAAGGACATATGAAAGAGCTTCTTTGGTTGGCAGCAAGAGCTACTGTGGTCAAGGAATGGGAGAAAGCAATGCAAAAAATTAAGGCAATCAATGAAGATGCACGGAAGACATGATGCAACTCCCACCATCTATGTGGACTAAGTCAGCATTTCGCACTAATACGCAATGTGACCTCCAAGTAAACAACATGTGTGAGGCTTTCAACATTGTTGTATTGGAGTATAGAGATAAGCCTATCATAACATTACTTAAAAGATTGAAACATTACATTACGGTAATGATTGTCAAACAAAAAAAAAAACTCATGCTACAATATAAAGGCAATATATGTCCTAGGATTCAACAAATATTGGAAAAAGCAAAAAGAGCAACTGGGGGTTGGTTCCCAACTTGGCATAGAGATGATGATTTTAACTTGTTTAGTGTCACAAATGGTATAGATACTTAAACAGTAAATCTACACACAAAAACTTGTGCTTATCGTAAGTGGGATTTGACCGGTATTCTATGTTGGCATCCTCTTGTTTGTATATGGCACAACAAAGCAGATCCAGAATCGTACGTTTCATATTATTATAGGTATAAAACTTGATTTTAACTGCATTATTGGTACTGGTCTATGGTGTTCTGCATTATTAACATGTTGTTCTGCATTATGATGTTCTAATGGTTCAGTTTATGATGTTCTGCATTACTGGTAATGTTGTATGATGTTCTAGATTATGATGTTCTGCTGGTTCATTTTAGGTTCAATTCTGGTTCAGTTTAGGTTCAATTCAGCATTATGATGTTCTACATTTTTGTTCTAGTTTTGTTCTGTTGGTTCAGTTAGGTTCAATTCTAGTTCCGTTAGGTTCAGTTCTGATTTTTAACATTCTGTAAGGTTATGGCTAGGTTCAGTGTTGGTTTTTAACATTCAGTTCTGGTTCAGTTCTGTTATAGGTTATTAACATTCAGTTTTTAACAAGCTGTTATGGTTGTGTTTTAACATGCTGGTTTTTTGACATGTTTCTGGTTCTTTAAATAGGAAAACAAACTTCGTGACATATTACTCTTACATTATAATGCCATCAAATGGACCAAAACTTTAACACGCATCAAATGGATATCCAATGACAAACCAAAAGGTTCTAACTGTGAAATGTAAAAACTATGGGAAGCTTGGCCACAACATGAGGATATGCAAGGGTAAAAGTGCAACAGATAGAGAGATACTAAAAGGTGGAAATAACATCAACAAAACAAAGAGAGCAAAGACAACAAGGGTTGGAGGAGACGAGGGAGAAACAACAACAATTTTATCTCAGGATTCACAAGCTCCACAAACTCAAGATTCACAAATCAATTGAAGGAACTAAACTTGTGAACTTTATTTTGATTATTATGAATATGTAATGATACATAGGAATTTTATTTTATAATGCAGTAGTATGACCTCCTTTTGGACCTAAGTTCTGATGGAATGATTTTTTTTGTAATGCAGTAGTATGTAATGATGGAATGATGTACTAATGGAATAATGTACTGATCATTACCTAAATTCTAAATTCGGATTATTTTGACTATATTGCATTAATACAATGATACCAAATTTAGGTCCAAAATTTGGAAAATTGTTTTGATTATTTTGATCAGATTATTTTGATTATTTCAAACTACTGGAAAATTGTTTGACCAAATTGCATTGATACAATGATATCAAATTTAGGTCCAAAAATTGGAATATTGTTCTTATTATTTTGATTATTTTGACCAGATTATTCTGATTATTTCAAACTACTAGAAAATTGTTTGACCAAATTGCATTAATACAATGATACCAAATTGAATTATTAACATGTAAAAATAGACAATTGAATTACAATAATACCAATTTCATTTCATAATAACAACCTTATTCATTCAAATTTGATTATATTACACAACTACATTACAACGTAAACCATAAACACCCTAAATTACATCATTACAAAATACCCTTAATCCAATCATTTTAATTATTTCAACATTACAATAACAAAAAGAACAATAATCAAGATCCATGAAAGTGTCAAAAAGCTCCTCATTAGTTTCAACTTCAACTTCAGTTTCATCATCAAAAAATTTTGTCACATTGTCTTTCTTCTTGAATTCATTAATCCTTTTCATCAAAGACATAATAACTTCTTTTGCTCGTTCTATCATTGGCTCATCAAACCAATCAAAAAAGTTGCTAGATCTTTTACCCTGTAACTTAAACAACATAACAAAAAACGGATCGAATCTTCTTTCAATAAATTTTTATAATCTCAAAACAATACAGCAAAAAATAAAATCCAGAATTTTGACAAATAGTTTATCTTATAAAATCCACAACCATGAAACCTTTGACCTGGATTTTCAGTCGTCCAAGAAGTACACAAAGCAGATTCAAGTCCACACAAACATTCTCTCCTTCTAATTCTCAAATGAGAATTGTTGCTTGTAACTGAATACGAATGAGAAGACATTTTTCTCCCAAAATACACAAGGAACAAAGGAAGAAGAAACAAAACATATGAAGAAGATGAAACAACGGAAGAACAAAGGATGAACACGAGTGAAAAAGATGAAACAAATGAAGAAGAAGAAGAAGAAGAAGAAGAACCCATATGAAGATAAACAATAATGAAGAAGAAGACGAAATCGGATGATGATGAAGAAGAAAAGGGAAGCGTTCAATTTTGATGAAAAGGGTTCATGAACTTTTTATGTTGAATTGGGGCTAATTTTCATTTTTATTTTAGGGTTCACGCTGGTTCACGTTGCTTAGGGTTCATGATTTCATCTCATTTTTATTTTGCTTTTGTTTAGGGTTCATGATTTTAGGTGTTATTTTTTTAACTTAATTTTGACAATTATTTTAAAATTTGGAATAATATAATAATAGTTTTTAAAAATATAAATTATATTTTTTAATTTGAAATAATATAATAATGACTTTAATCCATATAGATGTCTGCCGCATCACCCTTTTTTTGACACGTCATTAAAAAGATGACAACTTATCATGATTTGGACTCAAATTCTACTTGGCGGATCAAAAATGGGGACAAACAAAATGGGAGGACTACTTTCGGGATTCACCTAAAATAGGGGAACAAAAGTGCAAATAAGCCATATATATACTACCAACCACAAATCATCTTTTGTAAGACTTTTAATGAATATATGATTAAAGTGTAATATTTTGCTCAAAATGATATTCTAGTATAGTAGATTAACTTTATGTAACCAACTTTGTTAATTTGAAGCTTGGTTGATGGTCAAAAATGGGGGAGAAGGTTAGAGTTCGGTGAGTTCTTGTTTAGAGAGAAGAAAAATTTTAGGAAGATGGAGTTAGTAAGAAAGAGGGCCATGTGCTTCCTTTTTCTCAACAAAATAAATTTCTATTTAAGTACTACAATGAGAATAGTACAATCAAATTCATCATGGCTTGAAGCATTTCCTGTCTATACTTTGAGATTAATGAAAAAAAGTAAACACATGCTAGCAATACACATAAATATTTCAGAAGTAAATGAGAAATTACTTAACAAAAACCTTAATCCTAACAATCCAACAAATTTATTTCACAAATAGTAAGTGGTCAAGAATAACATAAAATCTACGATCTTTATAATCTCTTTCATATAGTCAATGATCTCACATGACCAATTCATCCATGTGTTGATTAGTCATATGCAACATTGAAAGAGTGTTGAATTTGGTGATAGTTTTCATTCGCTCGTTAATCAAAATATGATAACGACTAAACAAGTTCTTCTCAGACATTTCAATAAACACATGACTTACAAACTTGAAACAAATTAAAATGCCATAACGTGAATAGAGACTCAAACACTGAAATCACAAAACAAAATGGAAAAAAGAAAGTTTTGTGGAAACCACTTATTTATTAACGGACACATAAATGAGTTGGAGGGGTGGTTTTGTGCCAAAAAGTGGACTTAAACCATCCCTCTCTAATGGGTAAAGAAGAAAGGAGCTTGAGCAAAAGAAAGTGGCGACGCTTTTATGTTAGGATCGACAAACTTGCTAAGTCCATGTTCTTCCTTAAATAGGGGAGGGGAAATGACTTTCTCCTTCCCTTAGCTGATCTACTATTAATTCTAAATTAATCTACAAAGAGTTCTCGCCACCAAAAATACTCACTCAAACATAATTACTCACAATAATCCTTTATTACTCTTAACCATAATCACATCACTCACTTTCCATCTAAAAAACAATGTCAATCCCTGGATTGACAGTGTGTTAAATTAGAAAACAAGAACTATAGATGACACTCGTCGATAATTATTTTATGAAAAAAATTAGCTCTGTTATTACAATAATCATGTTTAATATTCTTCACTCAGAAAAATATTTCTCACACATACAACAAGTCTTAATTAACCCAATAATTTTAAAAAAAAAGTTTTACCAAATTCCAAGTTATTTTTAAAATTCCAAAATGGTGCAGTTGCCCAATTGTTCCGAAGGCAAGAAAAGATTTTGTTCCAGTTTTTGACTATTTTCGCACAAGAGTAAATAAAAATATAAACATGAAAATAGGCAAGAAGAACTTTTAGCACAAAATGTAGCAAATATCACTCTTTGATGTCATTGATATCACTCCTTGGCGTCGAATGCTTCAATTTTGCAGATTACCCTTCTACACAAATGATAAATAGATATGGTGACAGAGGACTAGCTTATGTCAAACATGTGTAAGGGTGCATGGACCTTCTCTTTCACCATCACTTAATATTGAACACTCTCCATAACCCATCTCGTTGATCCACATAACCCATCTCTGGTTGAAATCCATCCTTAACATTATCCATCTTACTGATATCAATTTTCAAGGCCACTTCCCACATTTTCCCTTTCTATTTTGGTAAGTTGGAGGAGGATTAGGCATGGGAGACTCAAGTGGGAGCTTGAGGGTAGCCATACAGTTCCACAAAATAGCTTGCTCTTTGTCCTAATGAGTTTGTCTAGCGATGATAGTTTGAAGAGCAACAAAACTTTTGGGGACTTCCTTATATATTTTTGATGTTTCCCTTTCTATTTTCCAATCTTTAACATTATCCATGTGACATACTTCTAGCCACTCTATCATATGTCTTATTGATATCAATTTTGAAGGCCACTTCCCCCATTTTCCCATCAAATTTATATTTCACATGATGAATAATTTATGATGCTACAAGAATATTATAAGGATTGAATGATGTTCCATAATAATAGTCTACTATTGTGATATATAAATAGATAAAAATGGTTTAATACAATTGACAAACTTCGAAATAACTTTGTAAATGAAGTTGCAAAGTGATATAAGATGCATGACATGATATAGGATGCAAAGTGACATAGGATGCAATGGAAATAAATTTGTAAATGCAAAGCTATGACAACTGATTTAGCCGTTGGAAATAGTCTAGTTGTCATGAGTAAGTGAATGGAAATGATCAGTCATAAAGCAAGAATGTTCTTGCAGAAAACAGGAATGTTCTTGTGAACTAAGAACGTTCTTTGAATTTTTCTTGAGATGAGTTGACTTATGTTATGATATTGATGGTTGTCTAAAGTGAGCTTATGCCTTGAATCATGTGTGCATGTCTGTTTGAAAATACAACAATAGTGTCATTTCCAACCTACCAATTTGTACTTGCACTTGCTTAACTTGGAGAATGATCTTGCTTTATGTATTTTGTGAAGCAAAGTGTTTTGCCTTCGAATTCTGGAGTAGTTCTTGTTTAGATTGATCCTTGTATATTTCAAATGAATATATGGAATGGATTACACTTTCTATATCTAATCTTTTACATAAAAATCTGAACATTCTTGTTTATTACAGATGTGGAGAACGTTGTTCATTTTCCATAAATATGTCAAAAACGTTCGTCCTTTAACTGATTTTGCTTTCTTTATTTTAATAAGATTTGTTTTTAATTATATATCTTGTTTTAACACACTCAAATACACATGTTAAATATCGAAACACTTGAAATCATAATTATAAGTCCTAATTAACCTTTTGTTTAATTATAATCAAAATATTAATTTAGAATTTTGTCTCAACAGAACCAACTCAAAAATCATTTGTTCTAACATTAGATATGTCACATCATTTTATTTTATTCTTGTGAATTCATATTTACCTATATACAAAAGTATCAACATTATTATTATTATTATTATTATTATTATTATTATTATTATTATTATTATTATCCATTTACAGAAAAATAGAATATCAACATATCATACAACAAAATATGGATACCAGAGGAAAATAATTATTTGATGATGACAAAACATGTTAATTTAGATTTTAATTTTGGTTATAATAATAATTTAGAGAGCTTTAAAGTAAAAACAAAAACTCCACCTCAATATGTTCTTCTCATTTGAACCAAATAATAATTTTTCGTTGATGTAACAATAAAGTTCTTGATCAGACAAATGATTCAAAATAAAAAAATACAAAAGTAGTCATACAAAAAGAACTCCTAATCGTACTTAAAATTGAAATAACTTCTCCCCTTTTGTCATGGAAAATTGAAACAACTAAAGAATCAGAATCGCTCCTCTAAGAACAGCAATACGAATGAGAACCCTCCAAAGGTCCCTACTGCCAGACAGCACCCACCTCCTAGAAATGGCCCTCTCTCGTGTACCTGTTTCAATTGTGGGAAAGAGGGTCATATGGCACGAAAGTGCTAGAACAATCCAAGCCCTACAAATCAGGCTAACTTGACAGAAGAGCAATTCATTGCTATGATAACAGAGATCAACCTTGTAGGTGGATCAGATGGGTGGTGGATAAACATTGGCGCCTCTCGCCATGTCTGTTATGATCGTGCTATGTTTAAAACATACACTGCTGTTGAAGATAAGAAAGTGCTGATGGGAGATTCCCACACCACTAATGTTGCTGGTATAGGAGATGTGGAACTAACATTCACATATGGAAAAACCTTAATTCTGAAGGATGTCATGCACACTCTAGAAATAAGGAAGAATCTTGTTTTTGGGTTTCTTCTCAATAAGGCAGGGTTCACTTAGTCTATAGGGGCTGATTTGTACACCATTTCTAAAAATGGTATTTTTGTTGGGAAAGGGTACGACATTGATGACATGTTTAAATTGAATGATGAAATGAATAAATGTCTCCTTCTGCTTACATGTTGTGTGATTTTAATATTTGGCATGCTAGACTTTGTCATATGAACAAAAATGTGATTTCAAACTTAAGTAACTTAGGCTTAATTCCAAAGTTATCCCCAAAGGATTTCAAAAAATGTGATTTTTGCAATCAAGCTAAGATAACCATGAGATCACATAAATCAGTAGTTAGAGAATCTAAACCCCTAGAATTAATACACTATGATATATGTGAACTTGATGGAACACTAACTAGAAATGGAAAACTTTATTTCATAACTTTTATTGATGATTGCTCTGACTTTACTTTTGTATATCTGATGAAAAGTAAAAGTGAAGCGCTTGACATGTTTAAAATCTTTGTAATTGAAATTGAAAATCAATTTAATAAAAAGATTAAGAAGTTTCATAGTGATAGAGGAACATAGTATGATTCTAGTTTGTTTAATGAGTTTTACAAAACCCAAGGAATTATACATGAAACTACCGCTCCATATTCACCTGAAATGAATGGTAAAGCTGAAAGAAAAAATAGAACTCTTACTGAATTAGTTGTTGCTATTATGCTTAACTCTGGTGTTGCATCTCACTAGGGAAATTATTTTGACTGTTTGCTATGTTTTGAATAGAGTTCCAAAATCTAAAAGCAAAATATCTCCTTATGAGATAATGAAGAAAAGATAGTCCAACTTGTCTTATCTTCGAACATGGGGTTGTCTGGCCTATGTCAAAATCCCTGATCCCAAGAGAATTAAACTTGCAAGTAGAGCCTATGAATGTGTATTCATAGGATATGCTGTAAACAGTAAAGCGTATAGGTTTTATGACCTAAATGCAAAAGTGATAATAGAGTCAAATGATGTTAACTTCTACGAAAATAAATTCCCTTTCAAATCGAGAAATAGTGGGGGCAGCGAACCTAATCAAGTTCTTGTGATAAGAAACACTGAAAGCAACAAACAAAATGAAACAGAAACTCGAAGGAGTAAGAGAGTAAGAGTTGCTAAAGATTCTGGACAAGAATATATGGCCAATAATTTAGAAGAGGATCTTGTAAATCTTAAAGAAGCTCTGTCATCCTTGGATGCAGATCTATGGCATGAAGTTATAGACAATGAAATGGATTCTCTAGAGTCTAACAAGACCTGACATTTAGTAGACTTGCCTCCGGGTTGCAAACCTATAGGTTGTAAATGGATTTTGAAAAAGAAACTAAAACTTGATGGATCTATTGATAAATACAAGGCACGCCTTGTAGCCAAAGGTTTTAGACAAAGAGAAAATATAGATTTGTTTGACACTTTTTCACCAGTCACTAGGCTAACATCCATTAGGGTGCTAATATCACTTGCGGCTATTCATAACCTAGTGATACACCAGATGGATGTTAAAACAACATTTTTAAATGGTGACTTGGAAGAAGAAATTTATATGGAACAACCTGTGGGTTTTGTAATTCATGGACAAGAAAACAAGGTCTGAAAGTTAGATAAATCTATGTATGGTCTTAAACAAGCTCCTAAGCAATGGCTTGAAAAATTTGATAACTTAATCATGTTGAATGAGTTTAAAGTGAATGAAAGTGACAAATGCATTTATTACAAATATGAAAATAACATTTGCACTATCACATGTTTCTATGTAGACGACTTACTCATATTTGGATCAAACATTCATGCTGTAAATAAAGTGAAATCATTGTTGAGTAACAACTTTGATATGAAAGACCTCGGAGAAGCAAGTATAATCCTTGGAATCAAGATTACTAGGTCAGAAAAGGGAATTTCTTTGGATCAATCTCACTACGTTGAAAAGATCCTAAAGAAATATAATCACTTTGACTGTAAACCTGTTTGCACACCATATGATCCAAGTGTGAAACTTTTCAAGAACTCTGGTGAAGGTGTTAGACAAACTGAATATGCGAGCATCATTGGCAACCTAAGATATGCCACTAATTGCACTAGACCCGACATAGCCTACGTCGTGGGATTGTTGTGCAGGTTTACTAGTAGACCTAGTATGGAGCATTGTCATGCTATTGAAAGAGTCATGAGATACCTTAAAAGGACCGTGAGTCTCGGATTACACTATCAAAGATTTCCTGCCGTCCTTGAAGGATACAGCGATGCTGATTGGAACACCTTATCAGATGACTCAAAAGCAACCAGTGGCTATGTTTTCAACATAGCCGGTGGTGTTGTGTCATGGAAATCGAAGAAACAAACAATATTGGCTCATTCCACTATAGAATATGAAATGATAGCACTAGCTACTGCTAGTGAAGAAGCAAGCTAGTTGAGATGCTTCCTAGCAGAGATCCCTTTGTAGGAAAAACCATTGCCAGTTGTGTTGATCCACTGCGATAGTACCGCGGCTATTGCAAAAATTGAGAATCGTTATTACAACGGTAAAAGAAGAAAAATTCGTCGTAAGCACAACACAGTTAGTGAATTACTTTCTAAAGGAGCTGTTATAGTGGATCATGTACGCAATGATGAGAACTTAGCAGATCCTTTGATGAAAGGATTAGCCAGAGAAAAAGTCCTAAATACATCCAAAAGGATGGGACTATTGCCTATAGATTGATGAGTCACCTATGATGGTAACCCGACCTAAAAGACTGGAGATCCCAAGAATTAGCTTCAATGGGTAATAACAAGTCATAGTGATATGAGATGAACATGCTACATAATATATGAGAGAAGCATGAGTCCTAAAGCGATGAAAGGATGAGATAATAGAAACTCTTAATGAGATCTATACTCTATGACGAGTGGAGTACCTAGCTACAGGAGTACTCTTGATAGACTCACCTATGTGAATGTGGAAGTGGGGGCCGTTTCCTATGGAATTTTAAGGCAGAACTCCTAGAGCGTTCACTACACTGGGATACATGTGCATGGCCCTAAATGCACGAGCTTTTTGAGAATACACCTATGAAAAGGTTATGTGTGGGTTTAGTGTTAGAGATAGAGTTCAAGACCACGAGTCACTCTTGTTGAATCTGAATCTTACTTGCTACACAAAGGTTCAAGTCAAGAGACACCTTTGTTTATGCATAATCTTATAGAAGCGTTTGACGCTATTCAAGAACCTATTTTTTAAAATTCAAGTGAGAGATTGTTGGAAATGATGGAAAATTAAATGGAATTAATTATGGCAATTAATGAAGAACTAGTGTTGTGAATTGAAAAAAAATAAGAAGCTCCACATAGGAGGGAAAACACTCACTAGTAGCATTTATAAGGTGGAGGTAATGGACTTTGGTTGGGCCCCAAGGGGCACCCCAATTTTGTGAAGGAGGGAGAACGCAAGCAAATGGACCACCACAAGCACGCGCCGCGCCGGCCGGCTCGGCACGGCACGGCACGGCTGGCCCGGTTCGGTTCGGCTTGGCTTGGCTTGGCTACGTGGTGTATTAATTTTAAATATATGAAAATTAATTATTTATTTTAATTAATTAAATGTTTGCGTTATGTCACAATTTGATGCGTTAATTAAGTAACTGCCCTCCACCAAGTCAACATAATTAATCTGATCCAGTCAAAATACTAATCAGACTATGCTTCTGTTATTTGCCCAGTCAAAACCCTAATTTGACCGTGCTTCTATTTTTGCCCGGTCAAAACCCTAATGCCTAGTCTTCCCTACGTGTCTGCTGTTGCCCGGTCAAGAGTCATGGTCAAACACGTTTTCCTATTTTTGAGCACACATCATGTGGTCAGATCATGGATCTCGTGCCTGATGGATCCCCCATCTTTCTCAGATCCAGTTGTAGAACTCCTCTATAAATAGAGGGTTCTCCTCAGTTGAAAAAGCACACCAAAAACTCTTCGTATTTGAGGCTTTTCTCATTTCTCCCCTTCTTACTTTTTTCTTATATTTCTCACGAGTGGCCATAGTGTCATATTACGAGTGGCAGTCATTCAATTGCCATACAGAGGGTGTAATTCTAGAACAGTTTTCTACAACGCAGTAGAACTCCGATACTGAGTATCTATGCTATTTTATCCTGGGACTTCGTGGTTGATAGTCTGCCTTGCACAATTTGGGCAGTGCCTCGAAACATCGTAAAGAGAGGGACCTAGTCCGCGACTCAACCCAATAATTACAATCGGTAGAATTGTTATTTTTCAAAAAGTTTTTTTTAAACTTCAGAAACAACAAGTCTCATATTTGATAATGCAACCTTAATTACAAGCATCAAGAGAAAACAAATCTCTACGCATTCAGTATTCTTTTTTCTAAATATATTCCTTTTAATATTATTAGTTTGTTTTTGAATATAAAAATAAAACTTAATTCTTTCAAATATAAATATTATTTTAGAAACATTAACATATAAAATGAATATTTTAATTATTTTATCAACTTTTTAAATAATAAGAATGAAAAAAAGAGAGCTTTTATAATAAGTGTCAAGGGTAGTATAAGAGAATATATTCTTATGTTTAATGCTTTTTAGATGATGTGGTGTTATGTTCACTTTGACATAAATAAATGTTAACCATTTATACAAATGTTAGCATTTTGTAATTTTTATTTCTTAAATTAATATAGTTTTAAGAATTGAAGAAATAAAAAATGATGAAATTCGGACAACATTTAGAATGTTAGAAATGGATGAAATGGAGTGGATTATAATAAAATAAAGACCTTAAAAAAATAGAATGGAATAAAATATAATAAAATTAAACCTTATATCTCAATTTCTATATATTATCCGTCCTTTTTTTAATGACGTTAATTGATTTATATTATCCGTACTTTTTAGTGGAGTCTTTCATCCCAAGTCCCAACAACATTTTTTTTTCAACTACAAAATTTGAACCTAAAATATTACTTTAAGAGATTCAAGTCTAACATTCCATTTGGACCAACGTGTTAAACTACTCGTCATCTTGTTACTTAAAAGTTTTTTTCTTTTGATATCTTCCCTTTATCTTTACTTCTATACTAGGCAATACTCATATGTAGTGTAGCTTTTAAAAATATAATAATACATTTATAACATACGAGTGAGCAGTTATAAAAGTTATTTCTTCTGTATGACAATAATAAATGAAAATACAAATAAGAGCAGTATATGTTTTGCCATGAAGTGCGATATTAGCAAATAATAAAATGTTGAGAATTTATAATTCTATAAATAAAAATTAGATAAAACACTCATCCGGACACTAATATTTTTATAAAAAATTAAGTTTAAATTCAATTTTTTCTCCTTGTAAATATGAATTTTTTGTTTCTTTTTCTAAAAATGTGGAATGTTTTGGTACATGGCTGAAGCCATCCCAACCTATATTATGGAGTGATTCCTTATCCCAAATGGGGTTTGAACTAAATTGGATAACATCAAAGAATATATATGTTATCATCAAACTCAAGATCAAAAGGTTAGTTTAGCCATTGCAAACTCAAGAATATATTAGCCAAATGGACAATAAAAAAATACTTACAAAAATCTTACATGGAAGGGTAGATTATAGATTCAACACTTATTAACAAGAAAAGGAAGATTGTTCTTGTCTCTAAAAAACATTTAAATTATCAATTAGAAATCCAAGCTAACGAACAATGAACATTCAATATTTCATCTCAAAAATCTTGTAGCAGATATATTTTTCAATATTTCAAAATTCTTTAGTCAATGTAATTAGACATTTCACATTCTTTGTAATCAAGGTCTTTTTTTATATTTTTTTTCTTGATATTTTTTTTTTCTAGTTTGAGGGGAGAAGTTAGATATCTTAGTCGATTAGTTAGTAAACTTGGGTAATTAGTTACACTAGTTAGTTAGTCATTTTACCTAGTTGTGTATCTAATTGAAGTGTTTGTAACCCTTGATGTAAATAACTCTCTATAATCAATATTTTTCAATAACTTAAATCAAAAATCATAATATAAAAAAAAAAATGAATGAGAGGATAGTTAATCTTCTTCAACTTGGTCATGAACACCCTTTTGATATGGAAAAGTTTGTTACCTAACAACAATAATCTCTATTTTTTTTTTTTTGTTATGCCTCTTAAAAGATAAAACTTAAACTATTACTTGACTTCCAACCTTCCTCTTCCCTTTACTTGTTTTCTTTCCATTACCTGGAGTGATAGCCTTCTTTTGCCTTTACACTCTTCTTTTTGGTATTTCAACACTCTTATTATTAGAACTAACATAATGAGCAAGCTTATAGTTACTATACCCAGTGCACTTTCATCAACTGTTAAATAATAAATTTCATCAAACAAATCAACCAATTCTTCCTCCCTAGCCACTTGTTGCTCCCCAGCCACATCTTCAACCACTTATTCCTTTTCAGCCATTTGCTCTTCTCCAACCACATTATTCTCTTGACTACAAGATAATGACAAAAATAGGGTCGAGATCATCATTAATAGGATCACAATATATATCATATTTCACTATCATCCTTGCCATTTCCATTACATCTTTGTTAGTCTCCAATAATATTATGTCATCCAAATCTAATTCAAGTACACTTCACATTATTTCAGAGACTCTATGGTGGAACTTACAACTTTTCACTGTTTTTTGAATGTCAAAGACATTAAATGTATCCACATAAATTCTTTCAAATTTCCTTTTTTCCATCCACATACTCTAATACATCTTCATCATTCTTCTAAATAGTACCTCCTGAATAATAATTAATATTTCAATACTCATCCTGAATTATAAATTACCTATTAACATCAAACAGAAGCAACAAATTACTAATATAGGAACAAATTAATAATAAGACAAATCCAACCAACATTCAATAAAAATTTTAAATTGTAACCTCAATTCATTTTGTTGTTATCTAACGAAGAAGACGAATGTGAAAATGGAGCAAAAACGGTGTGATTTAGGGATGATGATGTCTGCGAGAATGAGTTTAAGATAATGCAAAAGGTTTCTTTTGAATGTGTAAGGAAAAAGATGACTATGTGATTTTGTTTTTCGGTGACTTGGTGTATAACTAATTTAAATAGCTCAATAACAAAACGAAATTGAGTATTTACTCAAATAGAAAACGTAGGTGAGAGAGACAATAGAGAGAAAAACATAATGCCTCATCTCTAAATTTGTCACCAACTTTATTGACCAAAAAACTATAGATAAAAGTCTAATCCATTCTGCCAACCTAACCTCTATTGGTAAGACATTAATTTTTTATTTTAATAGATAAATATTACTACATTCTTTGATATATTAATATTTTCTCCTTTATCAAAAATTTAAACTCTAATTATTTATCTTGTACAATAAATATTAGTTCAAATTAGTTGAATTATGATATTGGTTGAGTTTAGTTATGCAAAGTTTCTTAGGGCGATTATCACAATCATTATACTTTGAAGTTGCAATTAAGTTGTTACTCCTCTTCATTTATGTGTATCTAATAAATTATTTTTCATTGGCTTAAGTTGCACTTAGTTTTCTTCTCCCACGATATTCAAAGTTTATGCATACTTTTATTTAATGGGAGACCAACAACTTCAATTTATTGAACAAAACAATTTATATATTATAATTGAAAGGTGTGAAATGTGATTTTACTCTATCAATGTCACAATGAATATATCTTCGAGTCATTTCATACATTAGAAATTAATAATAATTTTATCAAATTATTTATATTACTATTAGTGTATTTATTTCTCCATTAACGTATTTATTCTAGCACAAGCCTAGCTTTTCTGCCCCGTAAAAATTGAGAGAAAAAGTTCAATCTTTCTTGCATCTATAATCAGTTTGAGTAAAGAGTTTCCAACAGAAAACAATTGGGAAAAACAAAACTCAAAAGATGAAGATTATGATAGTGACGCTGATTTTCCAACTGAGGTATGAAATTTATGCCAGGTTCGATATAGCTACATTACAGCCTAGAGGGTATGATGAAGATGCTGATATTAAGGGCCAAAAAGTTGCCATGCAGAACAAGATATAGATGATTGAGAAAAATTATAATTGGCAGCTTGTAGACAAACCAAAAAATCAAAAGGTGATCGACGCTAGGTGAGTTTAGAAAACCAAACTCAACCCAATGTCAGATGGGGGTAAAAGGTTATTTTCAACAACATGGTGTTGTTGAGACAAAATTTTAAATAATATTTTGATGATAATTAAACAAAGGTTAATTAAGACTTTAATTATGATTCTAAGTGTTTTGGTATTTAACATGTGTATTTGAGTCTGTTAATCAAAGATAGGTAATAAACATTACAAAACATGTCATATTAAAATAAAGAAAGCTAATTCAGATAAACGAAGAATGTTCATGACAAATTTCTGGAAAACGAAGAACGTTCTCAACATATGTACTTTAACAAGAATGATCAGATTCTTAAAGAAAATATTAGATCCAGGAATCACAATCCATTCCAGAATTTCACCATAAATATACAAGGATCAATCCAATGCATGAATCAATCAAAGATTCGAAGGCAAAAGACTATGCTTCACAAATTCATAAAGCAAGATCATTCTCCAAGTTAAACAAGCTGAAGTACAAGGCTAACAAGCTAGAAAGGCCACTTTTGTTGTGTTTTCAAACAAACCTGCACATGTGATTCAAGGTATAAGACCCTTAATTTTCAAAATTCTAATTTATGCATTTTATTGCTTAGGCATTTAGCACAATTGAATTTTATTTTGGGAATTAAATATCAAAAATATATTTTATTAGAGTTACTAATATTTTATTTTAGCGACGTCACAAATTTATATTTTACCAGAATTAATCGCGGTGTCGTAATCAGTTGTTAAAGCTACAACGGAGGTAAAGGCTCCTTCCAAACTTTTAGTTTGCATTTAGGACATTATTTGTGATTTTGTGAAAAAGAAATTTGATGTATTTGATGTGTGAATTTGTAGAAAATGAATTTAATGCGATTATGTGCGATTCAGTGAAATTTAAATTTGAGGTGTGGTTTATGGTGATCCATATTTGATGTGATTTATATGTTCATAATTATTATTATGAATTTTTTAGATGTGATTTATTTGTAGATTTTGTGGAAAATGAATTGATGAAATTTGGTGGGTTATGTGTAAAAATATGGAGTTTTGAAATTGGGTGAGTTATGTTTGAATTGTTGAAATTTAATTGAGGGGTTATATGTGTGTTGTGGAATTGAGTTGATTGTTGTTGTTGTGAATTGACGGTAATTAAATTTGATGAGTTTGAGTTACGTAATGAGTTATTTTCAAATAAATGAGTTTGAATTGAAGTTGAAATTTTACGAAAAATTTAGAGTTGTGAAAAAGTTCAAATTTTAACTAAGTTACAGAGTTTGAGAAAAAAAAAATAGATTGAAATTAACAATAGTTAAAGTTTAAAATGTTACTCTTTTAATTACTCTTTGATAGAGTTTAAAAAGAAAAAAAAAGTTTAGAGTATTTTATTAACTCAAAAATTTTGGTGCTTTAATAGTCGAGTGTGTGCATGTGAAATTTGGATAATATTTGTTTTATTTAGGTTTAAGTAAATCATATAGATTATCTAGTTTTAAAAGTTTGGTGAGTGAGAAAGATTTAATTTTAGGAAGTTTGTTTTGTATGGATAAGTTTTATTGTGAACAAATTGTTATAAATATTCATGTTTATGTAGTTAGCTCCTTGAGTCTCAAAAAGGAATCGAGACCGTTGGCACCGAGTTAGCGGTGGGGAGAACTTTGATATATTAATGTTGTTGTGGTGATTTATGGTTGAAAATTTTGGAGATTGAATATGGGGGATTAATGTTTGAAAATTATAGTGACTCATGTTTGGTGGAATTGATGTGTTCATAATTAATATTATGAATTTTTTAGAAAAAAAATTATGTGTATATTGGTGGAAAATGAATTTAATTCAATTTGTGTGGATTGAATTTGGAAATGTGATTTATGTGTGTTTGTGGAAATTGAAATTGGTGTGAATAAATAAATTTGAGTATGCTCTGCGTTGTATATGAAAAATCGTTAGTGTTAAATGAGTATTAAAAATGGAGAATCTTTTAATAGCTGCATTTACTTAATGATTGTGGTGAAAAAAGTCAGAGTATGCTTATGCATTTCATAGTACATGGTGACCGTGATGGGCCATGAGATGATGTCATGTGAATTTTGGTTCATCTTATCCTTGCAATGATTGTCGCGCCGTGTTGATCTGTGAGAGGTTGCACTCTAGAATGTGCTAATTTGTGAACGATTGTACTCTAGAAAATCGTGATAGTCTGTGAGCTACTGCACTCTTGTATGTTATGTTGATCTGTGAGAGATTGACTCTAGAATGTGCTGATCTGTGAGCGATTCAACTCTAGAAAATTGTGCTAGTCTGTGAGTGACTGCACTCTTGTATGCTGTGTTGATCTATGAGAGATTGCACTCTAGAATGTGTTGATCTGTGAGCGATTGCACTCTAGAAAATCGTGTTGGTCTGTGAGCGACTGCACTCTTGTGTGTTGTGCTGATCTGTGAGAGAGATTGCATTCTAGAATGTGGTGATCTATGAGCGATTGCACTATAGAAAATCGTGTTGGTCTGTGAGCGACTGCAGTCTTGTATGTTGTGTGGATTTGTGAGAGATGCAATCTAGAATGTGCTAATCTGTGAGCGATTGCACTCTAGAAAATCGTGTTGGTCTGTGAGCAACTGCACTCTTGTATGTTGTGTTGATCTGTGATAGATTGCACTCTAGAATATGCTGATCTGTGAGCGATTGCACTCTAGAAAATCGTGCTAGCCTGTGAGCGACTGCACTCTTGTATGTCGTGTTGATCTTGAGAGATTGCACTCTAGAATGTGCATCTGTGAGCGACTACCCTCTTGTATGTCATGCTGGTCTGTGAGCGATTGCACGCTAGTAATTCATGTTGATCCGGGAGAGATTGCACCTCAATAATTAGTACTGGTCTTTGATACGCGGAACAAGAGGAGGATTTAGGTTTGGAATTTTGGAATCATGCATTTTGGCATGTACGCATTGCATTAAAGTTCTCGGCACACGATTTATGTTTGTTATACTATGACGATTGTATATGCATATTCGGTTGTTGTTGTGATTTGTCGTAATTGCTTAAAGGTGTGAAGTTGAGTTGATTAAGTTTTGATGTACTTATGTGTTCATAATTGATGTTATGAATATTCGATGTGTAATTGAGGTGTGAATTTGTGAAGATTAATTTGGTGTTAATTATGTGTTCATAATTGATAGTAATAATGTTTGAAGTGTTGATTGATTCAGAGCCATTTTAGAACTGAACATCTGCATTTTCTCAGTTGTATTCGGCTACGACAATGCAGTTTGTTAAAACTTCATTTTTCAACTTTAATTATGCATGTTTGGCATATGAAAACTGTAACACTCCGATTTTTAACAGCGCGGATGTATTTTTTTTTCTTTCTAAAAACAAAGAAAATAAAAATGAAGAACTAAAGAAGAAAATACTTTTGGATAAATATTTTAGTTGTAATATAACGACAAAGTCAACAAATATTTACAAGCAGCGGAATAATTTTTTGAAATAAAAATCCAAAGTATTCAAACATCACAATACACCGGGGCTATGAGGCTTATCGATCGTAGCTCATACCCAAGGGGTATTCTCGGCAGACCTGTACAAAAGCACTGCCCCAAGAATTTTAACTTTCCCTATGTCACATCAAAAAGTGGAACATGGACCCATCAAAAGAATAAACATTAAACAATTTAAGCATAGATACAATCTTCCAAAATGAAATAAATACAATCACAAAAGAAAAATATCTAGTCCTTATACAATCACCTAATCTGATCATGCTACAAAAACTACACAACCCGAGTGATCTCCACACGGCCCGCAAGATCCTCCTGACACAACTTCGGTCAGGTATGACTAACTACTTTCCCATCTCTAGGGTACTAACCGGTAGGATGATCCTGTTTCTCATCTGAGGGCAAAGTCCAGATTTCCACAATAATTATAAAGGTCACCAACTGAAATTAACAAATATCACATATCAAAATTCTTTATATTTGAAATGCTCAAAAGAACCTTTCGTCTTAGCATACTCCTCGAAAGGGTTTTCATATGTCAAAAAATGCATAAACAATGTTGGAAAATGAAATTTTGACAAACTGCATTGTCGTAGCCAAATACAATTGAGAAAATGCAGATTTTCAATTCTAAAATGGCTCTGAATCAATCAACACTTCAAACATTAATATTATCAATTACGAACACATAATTAACACCAAATTAATCTCCACAAATTCACAGATCGAATATTCATTAAATCAATTATGAACACATAAATACATCAAAACTTAATCAACCCAACTTCACACCTCAAAGCAATTACAACAAATCACAACAACAAATGAATATGTATATACAATCGTCAAAGTATAACAAACATGACTCGCGTGCCGAGCACCGTAATGCAATGCATATATGCCAAAATGCATGATTCCGGAATTCCAAACCAAAACCCTCCTCGAGGGGCGTAAATCAAAATTGTGCAGACTCTCACAGACCAGTACTAATTATCGAGATGCAATCTCTCACGGATCAGCACGATTTACTAGCGTGCAGTCTCTCACAGACCAGCACGACATACAAAAGTGCAGTCGCTCATAGACCAGCACAATTTTCTAGAGTGCAATCGCTCACAGATCAGCACATTCTAGAATGCAATCTCTCACAGATCAGCATGACGCGACAATCCCCGCAAGGATAAGATGAACCAACAATTCACATGGCATCGTCCTGTGGCCCATCACGGTCACCACTATCACCATGACCCCATCGCGGTCACCATGTACTATGAAATATATGAGCATACTCTGACTTTATTCACCACAATCATTAAGTAAATTCAGCTATTAAAAGATTCCTCATTTTTAATACTCATTTAACACTAATGATTTTTCAAATACAACACAAAGCATACTCAAACAAATTTATTCACACCAATTTCAATTTCCACAAACACACATTAATCACATTTCCAAATTCAATTAACACCTAAATTGAATTAAATTCGTTTTCCACCAAGTCACACATAAATTTCATCTAAAAAATTCATAATATTAATTATGAACACATCAATTTCACCTAACATAAATCACCAAAATATCCAAACATTAATCACCATATTCAATCTCTATCATTTTCAACCATAAATTACCACAACAACATTAATATATCAGAGTTCTCCCCACCGCTAACTCGGTGCCAACGGTCTCGATTCCTTTTCAAGACTCAAGGAGCTAACTACATAAACATAAATATTTATAACAATTTGTTCACAATAAAATTAATTCAACCACAACGAAATTCCCAAAATTAAATCTTTCCCACACATCAAACTTTTAAAACCAAATAATCTATATTATTTACTTAAAATTAAATAAAACAAATATCGTCAAAATTTCCCATACGCACACTCGACTATTAAAGCACCGAAATTTTTGAGTTAATAAAATACTCAAAACTTTTTTTCTTTTTAAACTCAATCAAAGAGTAATTAAAAGAGTAACATTTTAAACTCTAACCATTTTTAATTTTATTCTATCTTTTTGCTCAAACTCTTTAACTTAGTTAAAATTTGAACTTTTTCACAACTTTAACAACGTTAATTTTTTGTAAAATTTCAATTTCAGTTCAAACTCATTTATTTGAAAATAACTCATTACGTAACTCAAACTCATCAAATTTAATTATCGCCAATTCACACCGACAATAATCAATTCAATTCCACAACACACATATAACAACTCAATTAAATTTCAACAATTCAAACACAACTCACCCAATTTCAAAACTCCACATTTTTACACATAAACCATCAAATTTCATCAATTCATTTTTTTACAAAATCCACAAATAAATCACATCTCAAAAATTCATAATAATAATTATGAACATATAAATCACACCAAACTTGAATCACCACAAACCACACCTCCAATTTAAATTCCACTAAATTACACATACTCACATTAAATTAATTTTTCACAAAATCACACCTCAAATATATCAAATTTCTTTTCCACAAAATAACAAATAATGTCCTAAATACAAACTAAAAGTTTGGAAGGAGCCCTTACCTTAACGATAGCTCTAACACGCGATTACGGTACCATAATTAATTCCGGTAAAATTTAAGTTCGTGATGCCGCGTCCAAGACTAGCTCACTAGCACTGCAGCATGGCAATGAACAATTTTCTCTTCTGTCGCTTCTCGAAACGAAGCTTAGATCTAGTAGATAAATGAGAATTTGTGTTTGTTTTGTTTTCAAAAGCAACAACATTTTGGTTTTGTTTTCTTCAAACAGAGAGTAGAAGAAAATGCAAGAAAGATGCAGTGCGAGCGTTTCACGGGAATGCTTACTTTCTTTATTCCTTTCTTTTATATATTTATATATATATATATTAAAATAATAATATATTATTATAATAATAATAATAAATATCTAAACAAATAACTAGATATTTTTATAAAAATTATCATTACGTCTGTCACCTCAAATCGCATCACAAACCACTTTTTTCGAAAAATATCTACTCTCGCCGTAATTTAATGGGCAGATGATTTTTTTTGAAAAATACGGCATCTCATAAATTTTTTTTCTTCGACAAAAGATTCACCGTAATTAAATAAAATTATTCATCAACGAATAATTTTAATCGGGTCTCCAAAAAGATATTTTTGGCATTTAACTCAAAAAAATGCCATAAAATTGGCTAAAAAGCCTAAGAAATTCAACACAAAATTCCCCAAAATACATAAATTTGAATTTAAAATTAAGGGTCTTACAAAAACCCTTTCAAAGAGTATGCTAAGTTGAAAGGTTATTTTGTGCATTTGAAATTCAAATGCTATGTGATATTTGTTAATTTCAGTTGGTGACCTTTTACAATTATTATGGAAATCAGGGTTTTGCCCTCATATGGGAAATAGGATCTTCCCACCGGTTAGTATCCTGTAGATGGGGGGGGGGGGGGGGA
>JBBPBT010000072.1:5682871-5708879 GCA_037974875.1 Cicer bijugum | reverse complement strand
GGGGGGGGAGGGATAGTTGGACACACCTGACTGGAGCTGTGTCAGGAGGATCTTGTGGGGCGTGTGGAGATCACTCAGGTCGTATAGTTTTTGTAGTATAATTAGATTAGACGGTTGTATAGGTGCTATAGGTCTTTCTTTTGTGAATGTATTTGTGGTATGTTGGAAGACTGTACCTATACTAATATTGTCAGTTTGACTTTTATTTTGATGGGTCCATGTACCACTTTTAGATGTGACGTGGGGGGGAGTTAAAATTCTTGGGGTAGTGCTTTTGTAAGGTCTGCCGAGAATACCCCAGGGTATGAGTTATGCCTGATAGGCCTCATAGCCTCGGTGTATTTTGATGTTTGAATACTTTGGAATTTTATTTCAAAAACTATTCTGCTGCTTGTAAATATTTGTTGACTTTGTCGTTAGGTTACGACTTAAATATTTTATCCAAAAGTATTTTCTTTGTTTTGAAAAAAAAAATACACTCGCACTGTTAAAAATCGGGGTGTTACACAAGGCATGAGATCACTTCAAACAACTGTCAAGATAAGATTAAAAGTCAGCTCATCTTAAGATAAAATTGAAGATCGTTCTAAGTTTACAAGAACAATCCTGCTTTTAGCAAGAACATTCTTGCTTTATGGTTGATCTTATCCACTAACTTACTCATGAAAGTTGAACCATTTCCAACGGCCAAATGAGCTGTCATAAGCCTTCTTGAAACCTATAATAAAGCCTCAAGATGAAGAACAAATTAGAGCTTCAAGTGCAAAGCCATACATCACTCATACAATCATACTTAAACCCTCTTGATTTTCTCAATCATTTATATGTTTTAGTTTTGTTTTTAGTTTGATATTAGAATCAGTTTACACTGAGTTCTAAATCCTAGAATCTATTCTCAAACACTAGTTGAGCAATACTCAAATTCTAACAATCTCAAAATCATCACTTTGTAACTCAAGACTATATTGGTAACATAAATTGAGTAGTTTGTAGAAATCCTTTTATGTTTAAAAGGTAATGTGTAAAAATCATTTCTCAAAGAGTGTAAGGTAACTTGTGGAAATCCTTTTTAGGTAAAAAAAGTAGTACTTTGTAACAAATCAAGATTGATATGTAAAAGTTCTGTGAAAACTATAGTACCTCAATTTTGTCCGATTATTTAAAGACAATTAAAAAAAAGTAATAATATGTTTAATATACTAAGTAAAAAAAATAGTCATTTTAAATCTAGTCCAATGTTGGGTCTATTTAGATTTCTGTTACATTATATTTAACACAAAAAATTAAACAAGTAAATGATTAATAGAAAGAAAAATACATCTTATTTACTGCCACACGTATTTTTTTTCCTCTTTTTATTTTCTCCAACTTACATTTCTTTAGCCAGTTAGCGCCTTTTGCAATATTTGTCACGTTTCCTTGGCTTGGAGCATGAAGCAACCTCTCCATTTTTGTTTTGTTTTTAGCTTAATAAGGTTATTATTTTCATCATTTGAACGCTTAATCAAAAAGATAATCCACTTATTTCCTTAATTGTTTGAGATTGCTTAATTTTTGCTTAAAAACAATGAAAAATCCAGAACTCAATTTTATTTCATGGACACATAGATTCATCACTTAAGCCTATAAATTGATAACCAAAATCACTATTAGGGATTTTTTTTTTAATACTGAAGATAAAAAAAAATAAAAAGGTTAAGGAGTAGAAGAAAAACAACATATCAGAGGAAGAAAATACAAGAGATAAGGTATTCTAATTCTCTTTAATATTAATATTATACACAATGGGTAAGATCTTTTTTAGCACCAAGTCTCCTTCCCAAAATTCTCGAGGATGTATTTTTTCTCGTACACTCTTTTCAGTCTTTTATGATATAATTTCCCATGGCATAAAGCCGCCAAACTATTTTCTTCAATTAAATTTAATTGATCGAAATGGGTTTTAACACATTCTGACTCCTCTAGTTTTGTTTCTGTTAACACTCATAGCAAGGGGTTTCTACTTCAATGGGTAGCACAACATTCATCCCATATACTAGAGAAAGAAGGATTGCCCCAGCATAAGTGCATATCGAAGTGTGATACCCGTGTAGTGCAAACGACAACATCTCAGGCCAATATTTTTTCATGTTACAACCATTTTATGAATAATTTTTTTTTTAATCTTTGTATTTGTTGCTTCAACTATTCCATTCATTTATGGTCTATACGGGGACGAGTTTTGGTGTTTAATTTTAAAGGTGGCACACAATTCATCCATCATTTTGTTATTTAGATGAAGCAATATCCATTTGGTAAAGTGGACCAGTTGAAGTATTCAACATCAAGCGAATCCTTGAAAAGACAATGAATGCTTCAAGAAAAGATTGATCAACAAAACTTGATGATGCACTTTGGGCCTACCGAACAACTTTCAAGACCTCCTGGGTATATCGTCGTAGCAAATAATGTGTGGTAAAGCTTGTCATTTGCCTCTTGAATTGGAGCATCAAGCATTTTGGGCGATGAAGTACTTGAATTTTGACTTGGTCAAGGTAGGCGAATCGAGAATTCTTCAGCTTCACGAGTTAGAGGAGTTCCGGAATTCAACATATGAAAACACCAAGATATATAAAGAAAAAACCAAGAAGTAGCATGACAAAAAGAAATTAAATTCAAGGAGTTCTAAGAAGGAGAACTAGTTCTTCTCCTCAACTCAAGATTGAAGTTGTTTCCAAGAAAACTAAAGTCAAGATGGTTAGGCCCTTTCAAAATCATCAAGGTATTTCCATACAGTACTGTGGAGTTGAAAGACACACACTCAAATCAGAACTTCAAGGTGAATGGACAAAGACTCAAACCCTACTTAGGCGGAGAGTAAAAACTTTCGATATAGTCCATCAATCTAATCACCACTTGAAGAGTGTAATGTCAAACTCAAGACATTAAACGAGCTCTTATTGGGAGGCAACCCAAATTTGTATCCTTTGGACGATATTTTTTCATTTTAGTTTCATTTTAATCCATTTAGTTTCATTTTTAGTTATTAATTGCTAGTCGTATTAGTCCGTGATGTTTGGTATGAGCAAGGAATCAAAAAGATGTGTTAGGGATTTATTTTACTGTTTGGATTCGCATCATGTGCGCCGAAAGCGTGGCCTTAGTGCTTGAAGCGCATTCTAGGAAGTTGGACACAGGTCGCGTGTGCCTGAAGCGCACGAATCCGCATTGGAAGCACATTTTGTTGATTCTATCATTGGTTGCGCGCGCCTGAAGTGCACAAATTCGTGCCAAAAGTTTATTTTGCTAGTGTTTTCACTGGTCATGCGCACCTGAAGCACATGAATCCGTGCCTAAGCGCATTTTTCTAGTGGTGTCACTGGTCGCACACGCGTGAAGCACATGAATCCGCGCATGAGGCGCATTTTCTGCATTTTCTCACTATCAGTGCGCGCTTGAAGCGCATTCTACCTAGTTTTCCCAAGGTTCGGTTTTAAAATCCTTGTTCTCACATAAACCCTCCCTCACAAAACCCTCCCCTCCTACAAGAATTAACTGATACACTCATATCTATTACTACCCCAAGTCTAGTACTCAGTTCTACAGAGGTAAGTTTTCATCCCCTATCAAGCATTCTTCCATTATCAAGTATGTTTTCTCAAATTGTTACTATCAACTCCTTCTTGTTCATTGATGCATGTGAGTTATTTGAATTTGAATTTTTGCTAATAGTAGAGATTGTTCATTGATGCATGTGGGTTATTTGAATTTCGAATTTGTGCTAATAGTAAAGATTGTTCATTGATGCATGTGGGTTATTTGAATTTCGAATTTGTGCTAATAGTAAAGATTGTTCATTGATGCATGTGGGTTATTTGAATTCAAAATTGTGTTAGTGTTAGAGATTGTTCATAGATGCATGTTAGGTGTTTGAAATGGAACGTGTGTAAGTGTTGGAAATTGTCACTTATGACCGTGGAATGTTCATTTAGTTCATGCTTTGCACTCCATCTATTTGATAAAATGACACAACCACTTGTGAATCCTAATTACCACAAAACCTGTTTTGCACTCCACCTATTTGATAAAATGACACAACCACTTGTGAATCCTAATTACCACAAAATCTATACCGCCCTCCAATTGTTTGAGAAAATGACACAACCAATCTATGTGCATTGTTACCATTTGGATTTTTGTTGGATAAATTCAGGCCAATTGTTTGGTTATTTTGTCATGGGGAGACATGCCCAAACTTATTATCTTTAACCTTGAATATTTTGAATCCTGGATGTGCTTAATTGTTTTGCAGGACCTAATGGCAACCCAACATAAAGCTAAACACATTAAGGTCACAAATGGATCTTCCTCCCAATCACACGAAACATTCTTATTCAAGACCATGACAACACAAAAGTATCATGCCAAACTTCCCACAATCAAGAAGTTTGTGAGTGAGAAGAATTTTAAGTTGGAAGCCAACGCCAAACTTTAAAGGTGTCAGATATAACATTTCAGAGAGCATGTCTACTAACCGCTAGCATAAAAGGCGACAAAATTAATGGGTTATGCTAATAGCTCATGATCTTTGGGGGGCAACGATTCTTGATCCTCCGACAGGCTACGACCATCATGCTTCTCTAATAAGCAAACTTTGTGAGCAGGTGAGAGTGTTACCTAAACAAGGTGAAGAAATGGTAAAACCTGCTACCCTAATAACTGCTAGGTGGATAGAAAAACACTCTATGATTCCGACATACTATCATGGTGTTCCACAAGCAGCAATGCTGGAGGAGGAAAATATTGAACCATAGGGGCCGCATAACCATCCTCAACATCTATCACAGCTCTCCATAGAGGATAAATTTGGTCGACTAAAAAACTATGATGGAACAATTGATGATCGATCAGTAAGATGGACAAGCTAGAATCGAACTAGGGATGACCAATCTCTATCGAGCCTTCGCTTCATCTCAACAAAGCCCCTTGAATGAATTACCCAATTGAGATAAATTTTTTCTTTCCTTTTTCTTTGTTTTTATTTTGTGTTGTTTTTTTTTTCCTTTTTTTTGCTTTATTTCAGTAGTTGAATTGTATGTTTGTTTTCCTTTCACTAAATGTGTACTATGATGAAGAAGTTGTAATAACTTGCATTTCATCTTAAGTTTCAGTTTGGAATTTTTAAATTTAAATTTCATTTCTTTGCTCATGTCATTGCTCAATTCGATGAATTTCACTAATGCATACATTGTTGATTACCCTATGGTTGTAGAAGTCTAACATACCATCAATTTTTCAAATCATGTTTGACATTATTTTGACAGTTCATACTCTCTCTTATTATCCTAGCTGTGAGCTTTTGGGCCTAAACACTTTCATTCTTTGTTGCGTGATTATCAAGACATGTGTTATCCCTTTGGAACTTGCACTAATTCTGACTTGCATTACTTGTAATTTATGCACATACTGAGGTAATCTTATTTGGTCGTTTGAGCCTTTTTAACTACCCTATGAAAATTTTATCCCTTGCTAGCCTCTTTGAGCCTTGCCCTTTCTTTCGGTTACTAGCCCCATTACAAGTCAAAGACCTGACTTGAATTCAATCACTTTATTTGGAGTTAGGTAGGAAAAGTTTTGTCTTGTTTTGGTAAAATTTTAAGTTTGGGGTTGCTCATAGGATAACAACCTTTTAAGTTTTGGGTGGGGATTCTCACCCAAAAAAAAAAAGAAAGAAAAAGAAAAAAAATCAAATAATCAAAATAAAAAAAAAATAATAATATAAATTTGTGTGGTTTAATAAATAATATCTTCTTCGTTCGTTTGTCAATGTTTGAGAATCTCCACAATGAAAAGGTGATAAATATAAAAAGTGGTAGAATAATTTGAAAATGTATGCCAAACTCCAAGTAGTGAAACCTACTATCCCAAAATGTCCCACCCTTAACTAAGCCCTAATACAACCCAAAAGTCTTCCAAAAGTGTATTTGATTGATGCATTGTGATTGCAAACTAGAATTTTTTTAAGCCTATGCTAGCGTGACGCATGTTCTAGGATTTAAGTGATAAATTCATAACCCTTTCTAAAAACTTGAAAAAAAATTTGGTGAGATTTTGTGAAGAGAGAATTCAACTTGATGAATGAATGCTAAAGCATACAAATTGTGTTTTTTTTTTAGCAACCATTATGCACGATGAATATTTTGTAGTAGCTAAAATTTAGAGAATTGAGTTTGATTTGATTTGAGAAATTGAGTTTAAATTTGCTTTTAACTGTACCAAAGCTAAAATTAATTGTTGCAATAGATTAAGTTTGGAGTTGTGATGATTCTTCATCATATGTATATTTTTCATTGATTTTAGTCTTATTTATCTTTAACCATTAGTTAATTTAAGGAGTTATTTGATATATTTTGTTGATTTGAGTTATTTAATTTAATTAAATATTTATGTTCTTATTTCCTTGATTAAGTGGAGATATTTTAGTAATTTTAAGTTGCTTTTTGTTTTAGTGTAGTGCTGAATTTAAGTGAGAAATCAACATTACTTATGTGGAGTTTTTCAGCCATATTTGGAGTTGTAGATGTCCAATTGGGTTCAAACCAAGTACAAATTAAATCTAAGATCCATAGCTACAATTTTCATGAAGACATTGGAACCCAATTCAGACTCTAAAGAGGAGCAAAATGCATAAAAAAGTCAAACATAAGAAGTTGTGCGCCTGAAGCTCAACAACTGCTCCTGAGGCGCATTTTCAACATTTTTCCACTGTCGGAACGTGCTTGAAGTGCAAAGCATGCACTTGGGAGGCGTGGCACGCGTCAGCATTCATTAAAATGCAATTATTTCACTTTCTAGGCATCTTTTTGACGATTGAGAAGTTGGGAGACTTGTGCTCTAGCATAGAAACTCAAAGACGACCGTTTCTACCATTATTTGTTAGTTTTATCAAGAATCATTCATGAGTCATTCTTTTAATTCTTCTTTAATCCTTATCTTTTGTATCTCTGTCATGAGTAACTAAACCCTATTTTTTAGGGATGAGTGTAACAAGATGAAACCCTTATTTTTCTAATTTGATTTCTAATTATATGAATGGGTTTATTGAATTATTTTTTAATCTTTGTGCTTAATGCTTTCTATTACTTGATCAATATTAAAATGTTTTACGATTTGTTTTGTGAAATGGTAGTGGACTTTACTAATGCTTGAGATGAGAAATGCATGGATTTGTAGTCTATGGATAGATGCA
Organism: Cicer bijugum; assembly: GCA_037974875.1. Taxonomy (NCBI): domain Eukaryota; kingdom Viridiplantae; phylum Streptophyta; class Magnoliopsida; order Fabales; family Fabaceae; genus Cicer; species Cicer bijugum. The sequence continues at coordinate 5,701,651 of JBBPBT010000072.1, read as the reverse complement.
GGTCATGAAATCAATTAAACTAGTTGCAAAGACAATAGTTTAACAAGAGAATTCTTGTACGACAAGGCTTAATTCTAATATTAAATCCACTAAGGAATTAGGAGTTACTTTGGAATTAAAAGTTCTTTCACTAAGACATTAAAGCAAAAATAATAAAGAAAATTCGGTAATAATACAATAAATGAATTTAGTAATTAGGATCAAATTAGACATCAAGGATGGATTCGAAGTGAAACTTATTCCTGACATTTTTCTTACTATAAAGGATCAATTTTATTATTTATTGTTAATTTTAAATATTATTTCAATCAATCTGGAAACTTTTTGTTCAATTTTAGTACTTTTTGTTCAATACTCACCTCAATATTTTCAAGATTGGTAATGATCTTGATCAATCCATCAATGTGCTATTCAAATGATTAATCCATACTTATTTCAATGGGTAAATTCTCAAATTTTGATGACAAAATTTTCTAAGATGAGTGAATGTAATAGTCCTCTCACTACCTTAAAAAAATTTGTAAGATTTAAGTACTAATTAGAATTACTAAAATTTTATTAATTGTTAATATTGTGTTTTTTTAGTAATATTAATTTATGATCAATGGTAGAATAGAAAGATTATAGTGTTGACAAATTCAATTAGCAAAGAGACAACATACCACCTTTAATTCTCTTTTTTTGTCCCTTTATTTACGAGTACTAACCCATCCTACACCTTCATTTCTTTCAAAATCTCAAGTGGACCATCTCTTTCAAAATCTCAAGTGGACCATCTCTTTGGGGTATTCTCATGTACTCTTTGAGATGTATTGTAAGTGGTTCATGATGTTAGCAAAAACACAATTAATCCCAAGTAATATGGCTCTATCATTCGACGGTGTAGGATTTTGTCGGATATGTATAACAAATTTAAAGTTGGTTTAGCTATGTATAATGCTAATCACAATACTTTTCATTGTATTGTTGATTAGTATATCTCTTCAATTATTAAGAATGAAATCACATGAGTTTATTTAAGTAAATAAAAAGGTGGAGGAGTGATAAAAATAATTTTTCATTTCTTTATAAGGGTGTATATGATTTGTGTAATCTTTCATATAAACATATAAAGTAATATGATTTTACTTGTAACTACTCCGTCCATTTAATGCTGTATATAAGAAGAAAAAATATAAATTACCAAAACCAAGAAAGTTCATTTAATGTGTTTGACTAAAATTTTCTCCAATATTTTTTTTTTGTTTATATAAATGACAAAATAGAGTATATTATAACATAGTTAGTACACACCTACCACTTGGGTGACACTACTACCACCCTCCAAATTGCTAAAAGTCAGTGTCACCAACAATCAACCTCCAAAAAACATTGACTTTCACGTTAAAAGTTTCATCGCCCCTTGACGGAGTTTCCCACCAACGCAACATTCATATAAACAAACACTTTCATTCATTTCCTAAACCCCTAAACTTTTTCTTGTAAAATAAAACTAAACTCAAATTCATCAAACAATGGCTTTGAGTTTCACACATCAACCCACTCTCCAAACTCCATCTTCTTCCTTCGTCACCTCCCGCTCTCCAAAATCGCTTCAGTCCCTTCCCTTCCGTGAAACCCGGACACCACGGCGGTCCCTAACCGTGCGGGCCTCGGCAACGGCGGCTTCTCCGTCGGAGGTTAAGGTGTCAAGGGAGTACACTGTCAAGTCGGTGAAGGCGAGGCAGATCGTTGACAGTAGAGGGAATCCGACGGTGGAGGTTGATCTGGTAACTGATCAGCTTTACCGATCGGGTGTGCCGAGTGGGGCCTCCACCGGAATTTACGAGGCTTTAGAGCTTAGAGATGGAGATAAGAGTGTTTATGGTGGGAAAGGTGTTCTTAACGCTGTGAGGAACATCAATGAGATTTTGGCTCCAAAGCTTGTTGGTGTCGATGTTAGGTAAATGTTTTTATTTTGATGCATTTTGTGATCCTGTCTTGAATATTGTTAATGTTGATGGTTCTAAATTGCAGCCGTGGTTATTTACTTTGCAAACTTTTATATTGTGTAAAATGATGTCTAAAAACCGTTTTACTGCGGCTATGGTTTCAAATTGTGGTCGGACTGCAATTGCAGCTATATAAATGATTTTGAATCCTCTGCAACGGCCTTACAACTGCAATTTCGATTGTATCGACATCATTTTCTGTAATATAAAGGTTTACAATGTAACCGCGACTATACCTGCAATTTAAAAATATGATCGTGGCCGCAAGTGTGGTACACTATGTTCCTGCTATAAAATATATAGAAAGCATGAAATTTGAAGGTTAATTTAATTATTGATGAACAATTTTGAAACCTATGGTCATGCTGCAGTAGTGTAGTTAGCTGAAGTTTTTCTGAGCTAGATCTATGTAGCATGCTATACTTTGTGAGTTGCAAGTTGGTTTTTTAGTGTTGTGCATAGCTCTTGATATCCTTTTGCTTTAAAATCATAAAAAAGAGGTTGAGAAACAGATTTTAAATTTCTATGTACTTATTGTTCTAAATTGCGATTGTGTCCACTGTGTTTGTGGGCATTGCGGCTGATGCAATGCGTATTGCAGTCGTGGCGGTGTGAGTGTAATTTTTATTTGCATCAAATATTATAATTTGTTACTTCTCTTATAATTCAAATATCTCCTATTTTATCTCTAAAATCTCATATATATCTCAATATCAACTCTCCTTCATTTTCAATTATGTCTAATCTTGTAAAATACCCTCTAAATGTATGACATATAAAGCAAAAGGAAATAAAATATTAATTTGTGTGAGCACTAAATAGTCTGCTAAGACCGTTTCTCCCACTTTGTTATGTGGCCATTGCAGCATTGCAATGTGGTTTTTTTCGTGATTACTAATCACACTGCAATTTGCGAAAACCGTTGCAACCACAATATTGAGGCTGCATCATGTGATGCTGTCCACAATTTGAAACCTTGTATGTCTTTACAAAATTATGGTGTTCTTTTTTTTACATTTTGTGTTGGATAACTGACACCAATATCTTTGTGTTTAACCAGGAATCAAGCTGATGTGGATGCTATTATGCTTGAAATTGATGGAACCCCTAACAAATCAAAACTAGGTGCTAATGCAATATTGGGAGTTTCACTAAGCGTGTGTAGAGCTGGTGCTGGCGCAAAGGGAGTGCCATTGTACAAGCATATCCAGGAGATTTCAGGAACAAAGGAACTTGTCATGCCTGTTCCAGCTTTTAATGTTATAAATGGAGGAAGTCATGCTGGAAATAATCTGGCTATGCAAGAATTTATGATACTACCTGTTGGAGCTAATTCATTTTCCGAGGCACTTCGCATGGGCAGTGAAGGTTAGAAACTTAAATTCACTGTAACTACATTGAGGAAATGTGTTTGTGTATGTATGTTTATAGAACGTATGCTCCATATTGATAAACGGCGGCCATGGCAGACTATTTTACAACTGCCATAGGCAATTTGTGAAGGGATTCCTGCTATGGTGGCATCATAAACTGCAATTACTCGTTCCATTTTCTCATTTTTGGTTTTCAACTTGATGCCTTCCATATGTATCAATGACTCATTCATTCTGTTCAGTATGTGAATTGATGTGACTTGTGATATTAATTTTTATCCTAACATAAGGTTCTTAGACCTCTTGGTATGGCATATAATTTGATGGCTAATCTAAATTCCAATTTTCCTGACTGCATATTATATCATATGTTTCTTGTCGTTTTAATCCAATCACCAACAATCTATTATGGTGACAGTCTAACTTGGTTTTTTATGCTTGAACAGTATATCATGTATTAAAGGGCATAATCAAGGCAAAATACGGACAAGATGCATGTAATGTTGGTGACGAAGGAGGATTTGCGCCCAATGTTCAGGATAACAGGGAGGGACTGGTTTTACTCATGGATGCCATTGAGAAGGCTGGTTATACCGGAAAGGTAGGAGATGTTTTCATTGTTATATATATGTTGTTGCAAGATTTGATTATCCACTTGAACTGATCAGAAAATAAAAAACAACGGTGCAGATTAAAATCGGTATGGATGTAGCAGCTTCAGAGTTTTACACTAAGTGTAAGAAGTATGATTTGAATTTCAAGAAACAGCCAAATGATGGAACTCACGTTCACTCTGCTGAGAGTCTTGGTCAACTTTATGTTGACTTTGTCAAAGAGTTTCCCATTGTGTCAATTGAGGATCCTTTTGATCAAGATGATTGGGGTTCATGGGCCTCACTACTCTCTTCAGTTGATATTCAACTCGTAGGAGATGATTTGTTAGTTACAAATCCAAAGAGAATTGCTGAAGCCATCCAAAAGAAGGCTTGCAATGGTTTGTTACTCAAGGTTCGCATTCCAAAACAACTTTCCTACTCTTATTATGCTAAATTTCCCACGTGTAAGATGATTTTTATTTCATTATTTGGTTTGTAGTTTTAGTTTAATTTACCCATCTACGCCTTTTTGGATAAAAAGGTTAATTAAATGCATATAGTATATATATAAGCTTATCATATTAGTGTTTATGTATAAATTTTTTCTAAAACAAACAATAAAGTAAAGTCTAAATGTTTTCATAAGCTATCATGGAGTGCTTATGGAAATAAACTAAAAACAACTTATGAACATATCATAAGTGGTTTCCATAAGCTCTCCCGAACAGTCCCACAAATGTTTATGTCAGAAGATAAGCTCAATTAAGTCAATCAAAACAAACCTTTACTAAAAACTGATCCAACACCACCAGCTGCATGTGGCAGAATTTTCCGGAGAGACACCACCAGCGCATGGGACAGAATTTTCCGGAGAAACATTCCAATCAATCGTTCATTTGTTTTTTATGTTGTTTGTTGACTGCAGGTTAACCAGATCGGCACAGTGACTGAATCTATTCGGGCTGCACTGGACTCAAAGGCTGCCGGTTGGGGTGTCATGGTTAGTCATCGGAGTGGTGAAACTGAGGATAATTTCATTGCTGATCTTTCTGTTGGTTTGGCTAGTGGACAGGTTCAATTTCCTTAATCTTCATGTTTTGCTGAATTTAATCTTTATATCTACTGTAAGTTGTCTTTGTGCAAGATGTTATTGCTTTCATGTTGACTTTCCATGTTCTGTCCTCCAGATAAAGACTGGTGCTCCTTGCAGAAGTGAGCGTTTGGCCAAGTATAACCAGGTAACTGGAATTGTGTGTTTATTTCTTTATTTACTCCTCAATTCGTGGTATTAGTTCAGCATATCACATAAATATATTAAAATAACTTTGAAATAAGAAATCGAATATTTTAGCCTGTCTTTCTTTTTTATTTTGGTATGCTTGTCTTTGTTTGGGCCGGAGTTGTCAATCGCAAATTACGGAAAATAGCGATTTCTTCAAATTCCGCTATTGCTATAGTCATTATTTGACATCACTGGTTTAGGCTTGGCATGGTAGAAGATTGATACAAGTAAGACAAGAAATTCAGTATGATCTTGCCGAGTTAGAATAAGTGACAAACATTTTCTATTTAGTATGACACATTTCTAACTTAAAATTTTGGTATGTCAGTATTGTTAAATAGCAGTTCTATAGCACTATAACATAGTGGAATTTGTTCAAATTGTTATTGTTCAGCAATATGTTTTAGTATAAAATGTTTTCTAATAGAACTATTGGCAATGCTATAGCACTGTCGTGTAACTGAATTTGAACTAACTTCTAGTTTTTGTAGTCTGTTGTTGACAATATTGGTTTATATAAAAGAGTTGTTCTTGAACAGTAATTTCTAGAGTACTTTTATATATTATGTGAATAATAATGGAGTGATCTAATATATATTTTCCTTCTCGACTTTGTTCAATTTGTTTTCAGCTTCTTCGGATTGAAGAGGAACTTGGAAGTGTGCGTTATGCTGGTGAAGCTTTCAGATCGCCTTAGAATGAACAACTTTAGAGTGAGCAGAGGAAAATTATTTCAGTAATAGTTATGCATTAAAAACATTGTAATCATTGTTTTGTTAAAGAAAAGAAAACTGGATTGAGGAAAATCCTGAATTTTGATATAACTGCTAGCCTTGTGGGGTTTTCAAAAGATATACTTAATGAGTTAGACATTAAATGTGTTTTAAACCGAAATAATTGGTGAGTGAATAAGTAGTGGTTGCTTTAATGAACTACTGTTGTTATGTGAGGAAGTAGTTAAATGTAAGTTAATACAGAGACAAAGTTCCGTAGGTGTTATTTTCACTTCTCAAAAATAGAGTACTTGATGAGTTATCAACTCTTCTGACTGTAATAATACCGTAGGGAGACATTGTTGCACCTGTCTCGTTTGTTAATGCACCTCTTTTTCAAAACGCTTTTGTAATAACTTTTCCTTAATCCACTACATTGTCCTCAACATGCTGGTCCAATTAAATATCGGGCAACGGCTACTTATAACATCTTTGTCAACGAAAATTTCAAAACGTATAAATAAAATTGTATTTGAAATAACTTTAGTATTGAACTTCAAACAAAACTGGCGTGACATTCAAATAAACATATAGCGGAAAGCATCAAAATTCATTTATGTGCCAAAACAAAATCCTAAATTGTCATAAGTTAAAGAATGAAATTAAATTATTTTTTTCTTGAAAATAAACCGACATTCATTCATATAAATTGATAGACCACATTAATTCAGAGAAATACAAATTTAAATTGGCTAAAAATAAAAAGAATCAATTTATAAACTAATTCACAACATTTAAGTTAATAATAAAATAGAAAATATCTACAAATGTGACAAATTTAAAGTGCCATGTACTCATCCGTCTGGATAGTCAAAATTATTAATTGAATCTGTAATGAATCAAAGTTAATATTTCGATATGAACCAAACGAACATCATAGTAAGAGGAGAAATTCAAATGTCACACTAAAATGATGAACAAACATATAAAATTACAGATGAAACGTAAGAAAATCTAAATCTATGTAAAAGTCACTTATTTAGATAAAAGTTGAAGAAAACCGCTTGAGAGATAAAAATGATCTTAAACTACTCATCTCTAATGAATGAAGAAAATACAGAAGTACCTTAACCTAAAAGGTGTATGTGCGGAGACCTCTCTAAGACCGATGCGTCCAAACTAAAATTCTTATTTGGCTCTAAATAAGAAACTCAAATAAGAACACAAAGCTACTTATTTGGCTTTAATTATAATTGTTATGCATAAAAAATAAATAATATGTGTTTCATAAATGATTGGATCTTATATTGCTCTTGATAAGTAATGTAACAAAATTATTAGATTCAAACTAAAATTCAAGGACTGAATAGTCTAACCCTTACAATTTGAAGGATCAAAATATTGATTTACTCAATTAACAAGAGTTAAGTGTTTTATTTGTTTGAAGGTAAAATAAAATCTCTCATTTGTTTGGGAATTCTTCATTCTTCCTTTCTCATTATCTTTTTTCTCAATCTTCTTTAATATGCTCTTATGCCCACTCTACACCTGTATTGAATGAAAACAATGTCAAAGAAGATGCATCTGATCAATCTCCACATGATTCATGAAAATTTGTAGGTTGGCAACCAAAGCCTACAAAGCAGTCTCCACATGATTGATGAAAATCTAGATTCATCCCTTATATTGTAGGACGCTCTCAAATAGGTCTATGAGATGATATATATTTTAAAAGGTATATGATTCTGTTAAATTTTACTCATATCAATCTGTATGTTAAAGAACTAAATTGATTGTAAGTGGTTAAATATAGAGACTAAATTGATACTAAATTGTTAAAATAAAAGACATAATTGATAGTAAGTGGTTAAATATAAAGACTAACCTGACAAATAAAAAAAGTCAAGAACTTTTTGAAATATTCATAATCTCAAGGACCTATTTGAGATCACTTTACAAAATTAAGGACTAATTCGATGCATGGCATGACGAAAATTCTTTGGTACCCTTTTAATTGCTATACAATGTTATACCAATAGTAGTATTAGGTAGACTAATATTTAAAAGTCACCTAAGACTCTAACAAATATTGACGACACTCTTCAAAACGGTTCTATTGTACTTTATAGATGATACAATGACTCAATCTAAGAAAAAAAATAAATATATTCCTCAATTAAACTTGTCAATCGACACTAATAAGTCATCTAAAAATTTGCCCTAAAAAAGTATACTCATTTCTTTAATATGGAAATTGTTTATGTAAATAGCATATGGCGCCCACCCCTGTACATTGAGGAGGGTTAGAGTTTATAACGAGGCATTGTAGATTTTACGCATCAAAATCTTTGCTCATAATATGCATCCAGCTAAATGAGGTATCACAAATGAACAACAAGATGAATATTCAGTTTAGATCCTCGGGTCACTTGCCTCAATGGTTGACAAATACTATGATAAAACATTTTCTATTTACATTTTCTATTTTTATCTTCAAAATTGTCGCCTTATTTGCAGTTTGTTTTTGTATTTTTAAATATTTGTAGGAAACAAATAAAGAGAAAGATGCAGTTTTGTAATCAAGCTGACTCTAATGTTTTCCAACATTAATATCATCCACACTTTACAACTGGAAATATGCAATTGCTTTGAAATGGAAGCAGCAGAACTAGAGCTGAATAGTTGGACCAGCATATACACCAACATTCATATAAAGATCACTAGGTTGTTCTATCTCTGCAAGCCAAGCATATTCATCCTCTTCACCAACACATGCAGGTCCATTTCCTGCGGCTGTAGAGCCAAAGAGTCAAGAAAATCACTCAAAATTGGTGAACTAGTTAGGTATATTGAGATACAATAAATAAGAATATTAGTGCTAAATAAAATCAACGAGACAATATTTCAACCAGAACACTTACTATAAGACAGAGTCAGTAACAATTTATTTCAATGGAAGTAGATTTAGCCTTACTTACAGAATGTTGAATAAGGATAATCGTGATAATAAGTACATTTCCTTCCTTCATATTCTTTATAAGGAGGCGCCAGAATGTCCAATACAGCACAAGCTGTTACTGCTGTGAAACAGTGAAGATTTCCGCCATGCTTTGGATATAAAACTGATGTCTCACATGGTGCATTCAAAACCTTATCAACTGCTAACTTTGCTAGTCTTACTGCAAAGAAGAAAAATCAAAACCCAAAAAACAATTGAATTATCAAGTAGTTTTGGAAATATGGATGGGAAAGGAAGTGTATAAGCCATTAAGCATGATGATTTTCACATTATCTAATGCTAAAAATAGTTTTCGTGAATATTATATTTGATAATGTATGTCCTCGAAGACTGAAATGTCCAACCCAATCACTATATTGAGAATCCTACATTGGATAAGATATAAGTTTATAAGTAGGAGGCATCCTTCATTTTACAGGGTTGATTTAGGTTAGGTTCAATCCAAATTCTAAGATAATATCAGAGTCGATCTAAGGTCCGTTGGGCCACTTGGGTCATGCTCCAAATGTTCAATCCTGGGCATGAACGGGTGTGTTCCAAGTCCCACATAAGATGAGATATAGCTTTAAAAATGAGTTTATATGTGCATCCCCAATTTTACAAGCCAATTTAGTAAGGTTGAGTTAGGAGGCCTTATGAAAATTCTAAGAACCACTATAAACCAAAACATGGCATAATGAAAGTACTTAATGGTTGAAAGCAATTTTCTCAACAAGATTTGGCTAGGTCTCTTATAATTAAATATTATTCTTATAATTAAATATTATAAGATGAGGGTCAAGAGATAGAATTTTTAGTGGGAACCTTATTTGTATAGCAGTTGTTTTTTTATGTAAGCAGTTTATTGTGTCATATTAAGTTATAAGTCAGTGCAATAACTGCTTTAGAGCACTTATGAGAGCAAATAAAATTAGGAAATTAGGAAAAGGAAAGGCAAGAAATTACTACGTGGTTACTGGGAAGGGGGAGGCCATGCTCTCAAATTCTTGGAATGGGCCTTCTTGTAACACGTCTACCAATTATGTCCTTGCAGAATTATAAACTCACATTCTGTTTAATTCGATAAAGAATTCAGCTTTCCCATTTCAATTAGGTACTAACTACCGACCAAAAATGGCTCAGGAAAATCTTATCTCTGTCAGACACAATAGGGGAAGCCACGTAACTTTACCACCTCGTGAACGAAAATTTCAGCAACATCTTTTGCAATGAAAGGATGGCTAAGTGCTAGAAAATGAGCATATTTAGTCAATCTGTCCACCACTACTAGAATGACATTTTTACCCTGAACTTTAGGTAATCCTTCAATGAAACCCATAGATATATCAGCCCAAACCTGATTGGGTATAGGTAGTGGTTGAAGAAATTAACATCATGATACATGATAGAGACCAAATGTTGCATGACCTAAAAAGAAATTTGGTCACAGCTCAGAATCAGATGAAAAAGTACGTTGATCAGTCCAAGCGTCCTATTTCACTAATGGTTGGAGACTGGGTTTATTGGAAATTACAGCCCTAGAAATTGCGGTCCTTGGCTAAGAAGAGAAATGAGAAATTAAGTCCTCATTTTTATGGACCATATCAAATTTCAAAGCAGATTGGAGCAGTTGCATTTGAGTTAGCACTTCCACCAGAGAGTAAAATACATCTAGTGTTCCATGTGTCTCTACTTAAGAAGGCCATCTCTTCTTCAGCTACTCCTCAACTTTTGCCACTTATGCTCTCGGAGGAACTAAAATTGTAAGTAACTTCAGTTGTTGTACAAGATGTCTACAACACTCCTAGTGGCATAGTAGGAGTATTGATTCAGTGGAAGGACCTACCAGATTTTGAAGCAACATGGGAACATGCTGAGACCATTATGGAGCAATTCCCTTCTTTTCACCTTGAGGACAAGGTGACTCTTTTGGGATGGAGTATTGTTCGGCCTCTTATAACTAAAAATTATAAGAGGAGGATCAAGAGTTAGAATTTTAATTGAGAACTGAATTAGTATTGTAATTATTTTTTTATGTAAGCAGTTTGTTGTGTCAGTTTAAGTTGTAAATCAGTGCAGTAACTGCTTTAGAGCAGTTATAGGGCAAATAAAAGTAGGAAAATTGGGAAAAGGAAAGGCATGAAATTATTGAGTAGTTATTGGGAAGGGAGAGGCCAAACTCTCAAATTCTTGGAGTGGATATTCTTGTAACACATTTATCAATTCTGTCCTGGCAGAATTGTAAACTCGCATTCTGTTTAATTCAATAAAGAATTTAGTTTCCCCATTTCAATTGTGTACTAACCAATTCTAACAGATTTTAATCATTGTCTTAGTTAATCACAACAAGGAATTGTACGTTTGCAGCAATGGTCTTTGGTGGTTTTTTATCCCCCATCTTTTGAATTAGTAGACAGAGGGATGAGCTCAAAACGCATTCTGCTTACAAAAAATATGTGATAGAAATCACAAATTTAAGGTAATGAAACTGAAATTTTTTGAATTGAAAGTGATGAGCTCAAAGCTCTACAATAGTGGAAAACAGATACGAGAAGAAAAACCAGAGTTAAGTGAATTTCTAATCCAGAGCAAAAGCTCCTAAACCAGATAGAAATCTCTCCTATAGTATTCTAACGACCTTCAGAATAAAATCCCATCTTCCACTCCCTCCCTCTCATAACAAAAATTCCCTAAAATCAGGGAATATCCTAACTAACTCCCATCAGTGCTCGTGCAAGTTGGACTCAATAATTGGGTCATCTAATGTATAAAAGATATACATTGACTTCACTAATATTAGAGCTTCACAACAAAATAATTGTCGAAAAAACCTTTAACAAAATCATATAGGAGTATTTTGAAAAAAAATAATAAACTTGTTTGAGAGATATATCTACGGAACATCGTCCTCTAACAGAAATCTTGAAGGATCCAAATGCATATTTTTATAATGTTGGAGATGCTAGAAATGCTTTGGAACACGATTGATGTGGATTTGAGTTCTTCCACGTCGAGATTGAAGATATAGCCAAGTGGTTTTATCAAACAAAGTAGTGAAATAAAAGATAAATGAAAGAAACAAACATAGATTAGGTTAAAAAGATGAAGAATGAAGGCACCATAATCTAAAACTAAGCAATTGATAAGTCAATGAAGAATCGCCAAAATAGTAAAGAAGTCATCTAGAGTTATGGGCCTAGGAGGTACTATCAGTTGGCATCTCCGCTCCGCTCATTGAATAACAAAACAAAATAATAATAGAGATTAAATATGTTGCAAAATGGTAAGTAATTTGTTTTGTATGATAATTTGATTACATGAACTCATATAGAAAAACAACCCTTGTAAGTGAAATGCAGAGTCACAAAGTATACTTTCATGCAATATTGTGAGACAACGTCTTCGAAGTTCAAATTACATATTAGCAAGAACAATCTCAACTTTTCAGAAAATAAAATGCAAACAAAATAAGAGAGAAACAAAGTCAACTTAAGAGTAAATACAGTATACAAATGTATACAAATGATACCTTGAGAATGTCCCGGTCCCTTGCTTTCTACAATGCAGGGAGGCTCAACCCAGTCGTAAGCTTTCACATGTAAAGAACCATAGAGAAGTTTGCTAAATACAGTCATTTCAGGATGGTCGTGGAGTGGAATAACTGAAGAAGTTGGAAAACAAAATATACACATCTGCACCAATTGACATACTTTACTATACGGGTAAATCTCATTTCAAGCGGTTTCGAATGTCATATGAAAATCACTATAAATCTATAATTGATGTTTAAGATACAAACATCGTGATTAACCGAATAACAAGATCACAATGAACAGTTTGGCTATATTTGACTGAATTGACACATCTTCATTTTGGTGATAGACAAAATATTGAATAATAGTAAATCAACATACACCGGTACACACATGACGCTTGCATCTGAGCAGAGGCTATGTTGACAATAGTGCCACGATCACCCCGGTGCAGCACAGCACAGTGGCTTTCCGCCACTCTGAGGGTTAGGTGCATTGCACATTAAAGGTGTGGTTGGAGCATCAGGGTTCGCGGCGTTTCGGAACAGTTATTTTCATGTCTGGAGCAGAGCAACATACCCACTACAGTGTATGGTTTCAAAAACAGAAAAATACCCTTAAAATAGAGACATTTGCAAGACATTTTTGGTATTTTGCACACACAAATTGACTATCATAGTGCTGATGAAGAGAAGGTAACTTCAACATGTTATGTAGATGCTTAAAGTATGACTACAGATACCAAGCTGAGATCCAAAACAAGCTGAGACGTTCGTAGTAATACTGCTTGTAAAGTGCTCACATCAACAGTAACTTAATCAGTTTAGTTATTCTTATTCAACATACAAGCTGAATCAAGCTTGGACAGAATTCCCCTTAAAATGACTAGCAAATTATACTATATCATGTTCTAACAACTTACGAGCTGCGAGTATCTATATGCAACACTTTGCTCATATGAGTAATTATCTTATATGTACATGCAAAACTACTAACAGCTGAAGCTCACCGTAAAACTATCGGATTCATGAATGTCCACATATGTTATTGGCTTAGCCCATCGAGCTACCCTATTCAGTTGGTTGGCACCAAAAAATCCAAGCCCTCGATCATCATCTGCAGCTTCCTCCTTAAGCCCAACATCAGCAGGTTTTATAGTGTCTGCCAAGTCATGAATGATGATAAATAAAATAGATCAATAATCCATTACTCAAAACAATGTAACAAATTTCAAATTTCTAAAATATATGAAAAGTGGTCTGTATTTTAATAGCAAATGGTCGTGATAGATTATTTATAAACGTGATAGATAATTTATAAAATGCTTAAGAATAAATGCTTATTGCTCTGCACAAATAAAGCAATGTCAGTGTTAATTTGCAAAACAAGTTAAACTTCATAGATGATAACAGTCTTCCAATATCATATTCTGTGATTATTAAATAATAATTTGGCCATAGTAAGCGACATCAAATTCTATCCAGGCTTAGACTATCTAGAGGTCCTAGATTCACATCCAGCTCTCATAATGTAGCAGCGTTAACTTTGCCACTTATTGTGGTTTTACGCAACTCAAAAAATTAGTCCTTGCAGTTTCGTGCTGAGGATACTTGGTTTACACACACAAAATCTATCTCTCCATAATAAAGTATTCATAACAACAATTTCAGTTTTGAGTTTCCCTATCTCTTTTAATAGACGAATGCTCAAAGAAAACGAAAGACAAAGCTAATTTGTTTTCAACAATTCATTTTAAGCATCCCCAATAAAGTAAAATTACCTAGATTCATCACAATTAACAACTACAGGTTTTCAACTATACATACGTCTTATCGAAGTACATTCTCACACTTCAAAACCAAGCAAGACTTTCATACATTGTAACAACACCAACAACCCCAATTTCTTTAATTGACCTCTCATTAAAATGAAAAAATACAATTTCATTTTATAAAAAAAAGAATGTTGAGAACTTGAACATTGAGAATAATATAAGAGACATACCCAGAATTGAAGAAAGCTTGAGCAAGGCTTGGGAAGAGGGAGGGGGTATTCCAGAGGGAGAGAAAACGGTTTTACAGTGGTCGTATAAATCCTGAACCTTGGAACTTTGGTGTCTCATACTCAAGTATCTTCGAAATGAAGCGAAAACCATATCCTTCTGCTGTAGTACAAGTTTCTTCAACTTATCGCATAATAAATGTTGTTAATTTTTTTTTTTTTACAGTGGTCGGTGCCGATCCTCGACTAAAAACTGTTCTTGGTGACAACAAAAGCAATTTTGTTTGAGCAATTTCCAGAGTGACCCTCAAAAAGATTTTGAGTTTTGTAATAGTTTTGTGCCCATTGGCACCCGGTTAACTAAATTGTTTCTCAATTTTTAAGAGAGCGGCGTTAAACATAAAAGTAAGAATGATGATACATATGTTTTGTTATAATGATCGATGAAAAACTCAATCCTAATTTTAAGGAAATTATGGGTGGTTGATGTTAAAGTCAATTTATCCCATAACCTTCGATTTTTTTTTTTTCTTGTATAAAACAGTATTTTCCATTTTAAATTTTTCAGATTTGTTTAATCTTCGTATTTTTTAGCTATATATAGTTATATAATACATTTTAAATACATATTATATTATAAGAAAATCTGTTAAAACATAATTTTTAACTTTACAAAAAATTTATTTATGTAATTTAATTAATTAATTAATAATATATAAATAATTAATTAATATGGATTATTTTAAATCATCAAATTGTATATAACATTATTTAAAATATGTCACTTTATTTTTGCATTTAAAAATTTGAGAAATAGATCAAAATTATTGGATTTTAAAATAGGTGATTAATTACATAATCAGATAAAAATAGAGAACCAAAATTGTAATTCAGTTTTTTTATTATATCAATTCTTCAATTCTCGAGAAAATAAAGTATGATAATCCAGAAACATTATATTTTAAAAAATTATTAACTTTTTGACATTTTCAATTTTATAAATTAATCATGAAAATTTTTTTATGTAAAAAATTGGTTAAAATTAGACTAATCATGTGTATAGTTAAATAGGATAGTCAATTTCAATAAAAATGTAAATACATATTCATAAAAATTATAAAGAAGTATATAATCTTGATCAGTAGTTAGATGAGTGTATATCAAATATTTTTTTAAGATAAAGATTATACTCTATAAATTTTAGTCAAGTAAACAATCTGAAACAGATTTGGGAAATGCGGTTAGTTCATTGTGAAGTTAATTTTTGGAATGGGGTGTGTGATTTGAGTTTGGATTGCATTCTCTTGATGTGTTAATTATCATTGAATATTGTGTGCTTCTATTCTTAGGATCTTTGATTATGCCTTCATTGATTCTTATCTTCTAGAAATGTGACTGGATTGTCTTGGTGTGCTTAATATTTTATATTTGTTTTGATATTATTTGTGTTTGAAATCCTTAATCTCTCATTTTTGTGGATTGGAATAAAGTGAATGATTGATTTTGAAAACATTAGAACTATTGTCCTATCCAGACAGAAAACAAGGTCGAAAAACCTGTATAAATTCATTCTTGTAATATCTTCTTTATAATTCATTATTGTAATATCTTATGTTTAAAATTTACCATAATGTGTATTTCTTCTTTTTATGGCTTTATGTGAATGTTTCAATTTCAATATGGAAATCAAGATACATTATGCACGCCTCGTGTTGAAGCAAAAAAGATGAAGAGGATTTGATGCTCAAATTAAATGCGCCTTCCTCCTATTTTTCGTTGCTTCATGTACATGAGAGTAATATTTTTCTTTGTCATACAATATATTTATGTAATTTATTTTTATCTTAATATCGATATCAGTTGGGGTTTATGTTATATCATGCCTCAAATTGTATAACATAACATATTTGAAATTTGATGCATACTATCTTTATGGACATGATTCAATGCTTATGAAAATTAATTATATTAAAAGAAATTTAGCTTTTAAGTTGGTTCTTTTCAATCGATTTGAAAAGTGTTTATTTTTTTTATATCGGTGGTTGATATTAAAGTCATTTATCCATAACCTTTGATTTATTTTCCTGTATAAAACACAACTTTCCATTTTAAAATTTTCAGATTTGTTTCATCTTCGTATTTTTTAGCTATATATAGTTATATAATATATTTTAAATAATTTAACATATAATTTAATAATTATGAGTGATCAATATTTATTATATTGCAAGAAAATTTCTTAAAAAAAAATAAAACTTTCAACTTTATAAAAGTTATGTAATTTAATTCATTAATAATATATAAATAATTAATTAATATGAATTATTTTAAATTATTAAATTATATATAACATCATTTTAAATGTTACTTTATTTTTGCATCCAAGAATTTGAGAAATAGATTAAATTAGTGGATTTTAAAATTGGTGATCAATTCATAATCTGGTAAAAATAGAGACCCAAAATTGTAATTAAATTCTTTTATTATGGCAATCCTTCAATTCTCGAGAAAATGAAGTATGATAATTCAGAGCTCGATCAAAAAATAAATAAGATTAGATCAAATTCAAACTCGAGATCTCTGGATAGATGAACAAAATTTTGGTTTAAAAAATCTTATGTCGGGTTGTTAGTTGAAATTAGGCCATAAACATATTTTTAATAATAAGTTAAATTACATTTTTTTATCTTTTAAGTTATTCTTAGATTTTACTTTGGTCCCTTAAATGCTTTTTGTTCCATTTTGGTCCCTTATTAAGTCTGATCAACTTAGTGTTCCTTAATGCTCATCGATTGTACTGAGATAAATCTCTTTGTAAGGGAGGACTAGATGTAGCAACAATCTGTTGTACTAAAACTAGATGTTAACTAATATAAAAACTAGATGTTAACATGCGTGTTGCGCGATAGAATTTAATATATTATTGAATATAAAATAATAATATGTAAATTAAAAGTAATGTTTTTGTTTTAGAGTAGAATATACTAAAACATTTATGTATTAAGAGGTAAATATATTTTTGAATAACTGTAGGTAGCCTATTCTTGCTTTATTTCAAAGGAAAATGTAAAATTTTGTTGATTAATACAATCCATCCAACATATATTAAAATATGATACTATTGATAATATTTTGTAACTGTAGTGATGCAGTCCTTATCTTTAGTAATGCAAATTTTTTTCTTTCTTTGAAGTATTCATTCGAACAATATATTTGTTAAAGTTCAAAATCTCTTTATCATAAAAGTTGTATACTTAACTATAATGTGTTCTTCATTTTATATGATTTATATTAGTTCGAAAATATTATATTTAAAAATTTATGTACTTTTTGACATTTTCAATTTTACAAATTAATCTTGAAAATTATTTTATGTAAAAAATTGGTTAATATCAGACTAATCATGTATATAGTTAAAGATGATAGTCTGTTTGAATGAAAATGTGAATACAGATTCATAGATATGTATATAATCTTGATGAGTAGTTAGATTTGAGTATATATCAAAAAAAAATTAAGATAAAGATTATACTCCCTAAATTTTAGTCAACCAAACAATGTAAAACGGATTTGGAAAAGGTGGTTAGTTCATTGTGAAGTTAATTTTTGGAATGGGTTGTGTGATTTGAGTTTGGGTTGCATTATATTTTGATGTGTTAATTATCATTGGATACTGTGTGCTTCTATTCTTAGGATCTTTGACTATGTCTTCATTGATATTATTGCTCTTTCTTATCTTCTAGAAATTGTGACTAGATTGTCTTGGTGTGCTTAGTATTTCATATTTGTTTCGATATTATTTGTGTTTGAGATCCTCAATCTCTTATTTTTTGTGGATTGCAATAAAGTGAATGATTGTTTTTGGAAACATTAGAACTATTGTCCTATCCAAATAGAAAACAAGGTCGAAAAACCTGTATAAATTCATTCTTGTAATATCTTTTTTATTAATTCATTCTTGTAATATCTTAGGTTCAAACTTTCATACTGTGTATATCTTCTTTTTATGGTTTTATGTGAATGTTTCAATTTCAATATGGAAATCAAGATACATTATGCACGGCTTGTATTGAAGATAAAAAAAGATTAAGAGGATTTGATGGTTAAATCAAATGCACCTTCCTATTTTTATTTTTCATTGCTTCATGTACATACAAATAATATTTTGCTTTGTCATACAATATAATCATGTAATTTATCTTAATATCGATATATTAGTTGAGATTTATGTTATATCATGCCTCAAATTGTATAATATAACATGTTCAATTTGAAATTTGATGTATACTATCT